>WOXC01004443.1:0-72500 GCA_011680675.1 Gymnobelideus leadbeateri
AGGAGCTCGGCCAGGACCAGATCATCCCTCTGCAGCAGCGCGTCGATGTGCGAGCTGCTGTGCAGGTCAAACTTCCAGAACATGGCACCCTGGGGGGGGGGTGGAGGCGGTGGAAGAGGATGCTGGGGGAGGGGCTCTCGTGGGCCGCCCCCACCCCAAAGGCGGAACAGGGGCCCCTGGCCAAGGCTTCCCCAGGACACTCCCCACTTAGAGGGCCTGGCAGGCCCCCGACACGCCCAGCTCAGGTGCCCGAAGCGCCCCCAACCCTGGGGAATTAGGGAAGGGGAAGAGGAGCCTGCGCTGGCTGGGGAAACAAGCAGAAACCACCCCCTCAGAGCAGGGGGGTCCGGGGGTCCCAGCCCCGGCCCCGCCCCTTTCCCAGCTCGGTTTTTCCCTCGCTCAAGCCCCGGGGCCTCTGTCACCCCCACCCTGCAAAAGGCGGGGCGGGGCCACTGACCTGGGCACGCGGGCGGCGGCTGCTCCTGCCTAAAGCACATCAGGGCTCGCGACGGGAGAAGGGGGCGGGGCAGGGCAATGAGCGCGCGCTCCCGTGCCGCGCAGGCGCCCTGAACCGCAGAGCGGGGGGGGGGGCCGTGAGGCGGGAGGGGGGGGCCCCGAGAGGCAGGGGGTGGGGGGAAGCCCCACGGCGGTTTCTCTCTCCCGCCCTCCGGCTCCTTTTCCTTCTCCCGCGGGTGCCGGGCTTCAGAGCCGGGGCCGGAGCTGGGATTTCGGCGGGTGGCTGGTCCGCTCTCACTCCTGCGTCCGCTTTGGCCACCCCTGCGTCTGCGTCTGCGTCTGCAACCTCTGCAGAGAAAGCTCAAGCGCAGAGCTGAGAGACGGCAGCAAAATGGCTGGCGCGCAGGCGCGACAGAGAAGCCGCAGAGAGGGCGGGAGCTGGTGCGCAGGCGCCCTGAAGCTCAGAAGCGGGGGAGGGGATCTCACGCAGCCGCTCTAGAAAAGCTCCGCGGGCCTGGATATAGGCTCACGTACAGGCGGAGTGGGGGGGAGGGGAGGGAAAGGCTGCAGAGCTGCCGAAGCCGACCAAGCCTCGCGCAGCATGGAAGAGAGCCCAAGCGGGACGCCCCTTCTCTCGCCCGCTTTTTCGACCCCGGGAGGCCACAAGCGGGCAGGTCCTGTCCAAGTCCTCTTCCTTCGAGACTTCGTCCCGTCTGTCCACTCTCGATCTTCGCGGCTAATCTGCCCACCGACCCGCCCTCCAGTGTGCCTCTGCTGCAGTGAATCTGCCGCGCCCCTCCCCCCCCACTGCAGCCTCCCACAATCCCCTGTGGCGAGGACCCGAGAGCTCTGCGCAATGCGGTGCAGCCCACCCTCAAAGCCCAGGAAGCCCGTACGCATGCGTACCCCAACAGGCGCTCCCTACCCCCTCCCTACCTGGCCTCACCCAAACACGCTACTGCGCTTGCGCGCTGGAGAGACGGCCGCTACCCGGCCGCCCGGGGGAAAGGGAGTACATAAAGCCGCACTCTATTGCTGCTGCGCAGGCGCTCTACACCCATATCCTGCTCCCTCACCCACCCGGGGAAGTGGTACGCATGCGTATGCATTCCCCTCTGGGCCCAAACCAGGGCTGCGCTTTAATTCCACAATCCACTCCCCCTCCCTCCACCTCCGACAATCATGCCCCGCCCTGCCCACCACCTCCTAGTAGGCAGCCGGAATTACCCCCACCGCCCCTAAATCCAGAGAGGCCTGGGACCGGGTCCCGCCCCGCACACAGACGCGGCACTCTGGGAAGGGGGGAGGGAGAAACACCTTTATTGCTAGGGCAGAGCCAGGACGGGGGAGAGCAGGGGGCTTCCCGGCGCCCGGCCCGGCGCCCGGACGGCCTCCTCCGCCGCCTCGGGCTGGGCGGCAGGCCGCCGGGGCGTGGCTCCATGCTGGGGGGGCGCGGCGCCCCTCTGTCCCTCCCCAGCGTTCACCGGTCCATGCTGTCGTCCGTGGGGGAGGAGAAGCAGGCCTGCAGCAGCTTTTCACAGAACTCCAGCTCCTCCTGGAAGGAAGAGGGGATCAGGGGGGCGAAGGGGGCTCCCCGCGTTCGAGGTTCGCGGCCCCTTGTGCGGCTGCCCGCCCAGGCCTGTGCCTGCCCCTCTGGGCCCCTGCGCTCTCCATCGGGACTCCTGGAGAGCTGCAAGGCCTCTAAGGCAAGGGAGGCCTCCTGCTGGGGCGGAGGGCCTGCTGAACCCTGTTCTGTGCGGGCCGGCCTGACCCTGGACCCGAGTTCCTGCCATGTTCCCAGGAGGAGGGCCTTCCCAGGACTTGGCTCAGGGCCAGTGGTCTAATAAGAGAACACCCCAGCTGCTACTGGGGTTCCCCACCCCCATACCTGGTACTCCTCATGCTGTTGCAGCAGCTGACACCGATGTCGGAGGAGTTCCTCGAGCCCCAGTTCAGGCTCCCGGCATTCCCGGATTCCTTGGGGAAAATCTGTCACCAGCCTGGGAGGGGGTGGCCAAGACCAATCATCACAGCTTCCTATTGCCCAGGGATCACCCCACCCTCATCCCCGCCTGACCCTGACCTCTACACCCAGGGGCCATACCCCTGCCTGACCATACCTGCCAGCTGCCAATGATCCTCAGCCCCAGGAGATCTGGCCCCCTGACCTCCACTCCCAGGGACCAAAAATGCCCAGCCTCCCACCATGACTTCCCTTGAGATCCCAGGGGTCTGGTCTGACCATGCTTCCCCCCCACCCCCAGGACCTGCCCAAAGGTTCCTCACCTGCAAAGTGCCCCCAGCACATGCTCATGGAAGGGGCTGTGCTCTGTTCGGATCAGGGCCACCAGCTGCTGGACCATTCCCATGGAGCACAGGGTGCCTGAGGGTAGAGGGGAAACAGGGGTAAAGAGACACATCCCCCTGCCTGCCCAGGACTGAGGCAGGTCTTCCTAGAGTCTAACCCAGTGCTGACTCGCATGCAAGACCTGCCCACCCTCCCTCCCTGATCGGCTCCAACCTGTCAGTCTGCCCCACCTCCCACAGCTCCCTTCCGAAACACTGCTCTCCTGCATGTTCCTGCTTTGGCTCCCACTCTCTCTGCCTATCTGCCTGCCAGGGCCCAGCTCCAAAGGCACCTTCCCTGGGTCCCCCACCTTCCCCTTTGCCTCCCCCAGCCCCCTGCCCGCCCCCCACCTTTGTGCTCAGGATGGCCCACCAGCAGGTTCTGCAGAAGGAAGGCCGACTTCACCTTCAGCTTCACCACATCCCTCTGCATGGCCCGCATCAGCACAGAAAAGCCATCTAGGCGAAGGAACTGGAGCAGGCCAGCTTCCTGTTCCCGGACCAGGCCTGGGGGCAGCAACATAGGGTCACACACTCAGCATGCAAAGTCCTCCTAATTTGAGTACTGTGACCAGCTCCCAGACAAAAGAACTGCCAAGATAACCACTTACTCAGTCAACATACAATGGTGAACCACCCACTGTGTGTCAAGCACTGCAGGAGCTCACAATCTAAGGGCAAACAAGATTGAGGCAGGAAAAGATGGAGAGAATCTGCACAGGGAGGACATCAGCCTTCAGAGGGGCATGAAAAAGTTCTGGAGAAGGCCAGGAGAAAGGAGAGTGAGCCAAACATGGGGGACAGCCAGAGAAGGATCTGAGAGAACGTGTGGGGAAGCAGGGTGGAAGACCAGACAGCTGGGAGGGGACTGGACAATGAGGGCTTTGAAGGCCAAGCCAAGCGGGTTGTATTTGGTCCTGTTGGCACCTAGGAGCCCCTGGAGGTTGAGTAGGGGGTGAGATGACATGGTCAGACCTGAGCTTTAGGAAAATCCCTTAGGTGGCTGAATGGAGGATGGGTGGGTGTGGGGAGAGACAAAAGGCAGGCAAGCCCCTAGAGTGACAGTCCAGGGGTGAAGGGATGAGGGACTACCGGAGGAGAGAAGGGGTTTGTGGGGACATGCAGCAGAGAGGAAATGGCCATGCCCTGGCATCACCCAGGATCTGGGGGAGGGAGCAAGGAGTCCAAGCTGACCCCTAGGCTGGGAGCCTGGGGGACTGGGAAGATGGGGGTCCCCTTGACAGTCATAGGGAAAGGAGGTGTTTACAGGGAAAGATAATGAGTCTTGTTTGGAGCATACAAATAGTTGTGGCTTTATGTAAATTCATGTTACCCAAATTTGACTTTACATAAAGAATTCTGAAAAAAAAATCCGCATTCCCAAAAAAACCCTCCCTGCACTTGGCTGTGTTCTCTGTCCACTCCTGCCCCTCGGCTTGGCCCCTCACATACTCCCATTCCCCCACCATAGTGTCAAGAGAGGAGACATTTGCCCGGCTTTGCCCACCCAGCCACATGTCCAGCCCATGTTTGTCTTCCATCAGTCTCCACTCAAGTCCCAAGTATCTCTCTCCAACCTCTCCTGTCTATGGCCATGTTCAGCCCTACCCCACTGGGTTCTTCCTCTTGGTTCTGACCAGGCCCCCCCATATTTATCCTGCTCTTCCTTCTTGGGCCCCCACCCCCTCAATCCAAGGGCACACAGCCCCCTTCCTGCTTCCAGGCAAAAAACCGATTTACATAGAGGTCTGGGGTCCACTGACATCAACAAGGAAAAACTTTCTGTATTGGGTTTAAGATATATAACTGCACATTCAGTTTGAGAGTCTGAAAGGCCACTGAAGATGCAAAATCAGCAGAGAAAGGCAGATCTGGGCATCATCAGTATAAAGATGGTCATTAAATTCATGGGAACTAATGAGATGACCCAGTGAAATTGCACTGAGAGAGAAGAGGACCCAGGACAGACCCTGAGGGACACCTAGGAAGGCCTGAGCTGGCTGAGGAGACAGAGAAGGCCTGGTCAGAGAGGGAAAACCAAGAGAGGGGGCAGAGTCTCAAGGAGAGAGTGATTATGCTGCAACAAGGAAAGTGAGGAGAGAAAAAAGGCCGCTAAGATCACTGGGCACTCTGGAGAAGCCAGTGTGGGTAGAATGATGAGGTCAGAGGTCAGATGAGAAGAGAAGGTGACAGCATCTTGTGCAGACAGCCTTTGGGGGTGGGCTAGCCACAAAGGGCAGGAGATGTGAGGTCACAGACAAGAAGTCCAAAGTTTCAGACGGCAGAAAGGACCCAGAGGGGCTTGGAGGCCTCTCCACAGAAGCCACCATGGAGCCACAAGGAGAACTGGGCCTTTTGGTCTTACCCACTCCCCCAAAGCCTTGACCCCACTATATCCCCCAACCCAGGGTCTAGACGGGGCTTCACACTCACAAGAAATGGCATAGAGGGCCTTCACTCGCACTGTGTCGCAGGGGTCTCGGTCAAGCAGGCGAAGGAGCTTTCGTAGGGCACCCAGGCCCAGCACCTGCTCCTGTATGGCTGCCACATTCTGGCTGCATGTGCCGATAAGGTGGGCCGCCCGCCACCGCAAGCCCTCTGCCCCTGCCTCCAGGTATCGGCCCACTAGGAGGTGCATTCCAGACAGCTGGCAGAAATCTGGATGGCCAGGAGAAAAGGGAGAGGGCAGTGAGCACAGAGTCTGCTAAGGGAACAGGCAAAGTTTCTTTCCAGCAGGGTCAGACAGGAGATTGTGACCAAGGGACCTCCAAATCCTTGCTCAGTTTTCTAGGCTGGGAACATTCTCCCTTCCACCTACTACTTCAAATTACAACTGATATTCAGTAACACAAAGGGCTTTGACAGAAATGATCTCATCTGATCCACTCTATCCCAACCCTGTATTCTTTAAAAATGAACTCCCTTATAAGCCTTCCCTGCTCCCCCAAGCAGGTGACAAAATTCTCCTTGGATTGCCCTGAGGCCTTGGTTGGGAGCCCAGGGAAGCACTTCTTGTGAAACATTGTAGACTCTCTTTCATTCTGTCCCCTCGGGGACTTAGATCTCACTCTTGCCCCCAGGTGCTTCTGTGATGAGGTGAACACAGTGTTTGTCCCACAGAGTCCAACTTTTCTTAATAGAACTTAGCCTGAGAAAGGCTGGGAGATTAGCCAGCTTGACTACTCACAGAAAGGAGCTGGCTGATGCCAGGGCAGACGCTGTCACCCGGCACTGTGCTTGTGGGGGGGAGTAACAAGACACAGAACAGCAGAGCTGTCTGGGACCTCAGACATCACAGCGGGGTGAAGCAAGAGCCAGAAAGAAGAAAAGATCTGCCCAGAGGCAGGGGAAAAGCCACAACCTAGAACACTCCCCTTAACTTCTACTGACCACCTTAGATCAGGTGTGGAAGGACACCTCAGTATTGGTCCCAACACCCTCACCTGCTCATTTCACAAAAAGGGAAACTGGCGGGGGGGGAGCTAAAGTCCCGACAAGAGACTTTGCAGCAAGGTGGCCAGGCTCACAAAACAAGGCTGGAACTCAGGATCTCTGGCTGAGGTTCTTTGCATCGCACCTGAGACCTGGGATCTGGCGAAAGCTCTGCTACTCCCTGGCAGCTACGTGAGGCCAAGGCTACAGGCTTCGCTCACCTTCCTCCTGGGCAACGCCATTACCTGCCGCATTGTCCATGTTCTCACACAGGTCAGCCAAGAGCTCCAGAGCTCCCTCCCGCTCCTGCTGGTCAGCTGTCAGCTCAGCCTCCCCAGCCGCCGGGGGTGTAGGCAGGCCCAGAGCGTGAAGACAACTTTTCATTTGCTCCACCTCTTCCCGGGGGCCTCGGAAGGCTGCAGACATGGCCTCCTGCAGCCACTGACGCCGCTGGCGGGGACAGGAGCAGTCAGGAGGGGGGCTGGGTTGTGTTTGCCCCAGTCCCTGCCCGCCCTCCCCACTGCCCCCAAAGAAGCAGGCCTCACCTCCTCCGTCATGGGCTCGGGTGGGGGCTCAGGGTCACCGGGGCAAGCTGTCACTGCCATGTGCAATAGGCCTTGAAGGCTGTGGGGGTGCGAGGGGTTCCCCATGGAAGCAGACGTGCTGGCCTCCTCGGGGGCGGGAGGCAGGGCCAGGGGGAGGCGGTTCCCCCCAGAGCCTGAGTCTGCCATCAGGGGCCACGGGGCAGGGATGTGGCTGGGGAGATGTCCTGAGGATAGCCGGTCCGTGTTTTGGGAAATCTGGAGGCAAAGGAGTGACAGGGAGACTGAGTAGGGCCAGCGGTGCGGGGGGCACAGGACGGGGGCCACAGGGCGGGGGCCATGCCGCCACAGACCCTAAGAAAAGCAGCCCTTCCTCACTGCCGCGGCGAACCCCTCGGGGGCCTAAGGGCCGGCCCGACCCTAGGCATGGTCCCTGGCCCAGCAGCCCTCCCCTCCCCCCTCCCCCGTAGGCACTACTACGCAACCACTCATCCCTTTCCCCATCTCCATGGTGACCCATCCCTTCCCTATCCCCATGGCAACAGGCTTTCCGCAGCCATTCCCTAACTTCGCGGTCAAAGCTCCCATCTCCATGGCAACAGACCCCTTCCTCTTTTGCACAGCAGGCGGCTCAGACGCCTCCCGGTCTCCTTAGCAACAAGCGCTGCCTTCCATAGCAACACTGCCTCTGCCCCCTCTCTCCAAGACGCTCGCCCTCCGGAACCCCCGAGGGTCTCTAGGGCAGGCCTTGGCCCCTCGGCACTCCCCAGGGTCCGTGCTCTAGCCCTCTGGGCCTCACCTCCGCGGGCCTCACGACCCACGCCGCCGCCCGCACCTGCCCGCAATGGGCGCCGCCATCTTTGCCGGAAATGCGTCAGGCCTCACAGGAAGGCCCCTTTCACCTCAGCGTCCCGACTTCCGGCAGGGCCATGACGGCGGCGAGGGGCGGGGCCGAGCGGAGGAGAGACCTGTCGGCTGTTCCCCCCTCTCTTGGACCACCCCCCCCCTTCCCCCCAGCCCTCGTACGTGCCAGTCTCGCCCCTCCATGGGATCCAGGGCCCCTCCTCCCACCCCTACTCCAAGCCTAAATCCTGTCCCCTTTTGACCCATCTCGTCCCTGGCCCCTTCCCTCAGGGCCTGCCCTCAGCCTGCCTCGGTCCAATCCCTCACCCTCTGGCCTCCTGCCTCACTGCGCAGTCGCGGAAAAACTCCCCCACCACCACCACCACCGCTGTCAGCGCCCCTCCCGCTGGGCCTTCTGGGACTACAAGTCCTCCCTGCTGCTTCCCTCTGCTGTGGGCGGGAGCAGAGGGGAGGTGTTGTCCCCCCTCCCTCCCCGGCTGACTAGCTTCGAGGCGGGAAAGACTTTCTTCCGAATAATCGGCTTGTGGTGCACATGCTCAGGGGTCCATTCGCCCGGCGATAATCCTCTGGCAACTCGCCTGGCCCCAAGCGAAGCCCCAGGAGAGCCTGGCCTCCACGTGCCCAGTGTTCAGCCGCCCGTCGCGGGCCCCCTCCACCCTTCAGCAAGCACGTCCTCTGCTCCTACTACGTGCTGGGCACCGGACGTGGCCGCAGAAGAGGAGGCACGCGCCCTGCCCTGCCCTGCAGAAGCTTACAATCTGCTTTGCTGGAGGAGGGGGCCTGGGCATGCAGGATGCAGGGAGGTGCGTGCTGAGCTCTCTGCCTTCCGGATGCAGGGCTTGTGCCTGATTTCTGCAATTCTAATGTAAGCACCTCAAGATACTATAAGCATATAGGGAAAAGGACAGCCTTTATTTCACCCCACTGTCAAAGAACATTTCTTAGGCTGTACCAAGCACTGTGCTAAGTTCTAGAGATTCAAAAAGAGTCAAAGACAGCCCCTTCCCCAAGAGTAGCTCACAATCTAATGGAGGAAACAACAAGCAAACCAATATGTACAAACAAGCTCTAGACAGGATTGATAGGAAATGATTAAGAGAGGGAAGGCAAGTGAATTAAGGAGTTAGGAAAGACTTCCTGTAGAAGATGGAGCCCATAAATGAAGAAAATTCATGTCTTCCAACTGGACCATCACCTTCCCATCACAGGGGGCCTTCTCCAGACGTCCTAATCTGTATCTGGCCATTGGACCCAGATGGCTTCAGAGGAGAAAGGGAGGCTGGTGACTTTGCACAGCCCTGCCTCACTTCAATCCAATTCACTGGAATGACCTAGCATCTCCTCCCTTCAGTCGAGGTCCTCTCCAAGAACAAAGGACAAACAACAGCCTTCCCAACTCCACACACACACAATGGAATTGATTGGTTATTATTCTGACATCCTGATGAGTTTTTTTCCCATCTTTCTACACAGTGTCCCAAAACTAATAGCAGTGTTTATTGATAGTGACTGGTTTGAACTTTTCCAGAAGGTAAACACAATTTGGGAGTTGATGAGCAAGCAGCCTTCTTTCCATTAGACTGATACTGACAGAGCCAAGTAAAAGCAAGTCCACAAACATTCATGAAGCACCTACTATGTGCCAGGCAGGGACATATCTGCACTTTAGATCTCTTTGGTGGCTAATTGGAGGATGGACTGGAGACTGGAAGCAGATAGACACCACCCCCCAGCAGTTGTTACAATAGTTCAGATGCAAGGGCATGAGGGTTTATACCAGGATGGGGGCAGTATCACAGGAGAGATATTAGGGGATAGACTATATATGATGACCTAGGGGAAAAAAAGACTGAGAGGTGGTCAGATGAGTAGCAGAACAGGGAGAGAGTAGAATCAGAAAAGACCCAGAAAAGAGAGATTATCCAGGAGGAGGAGGAAGAGAGAGAAGGAAGAGGAGGAGGAAGAGAAGAAGAGAAAGAAGGAGAGGAGGAGGAGGAAGAAGAGAAAGAAGGAGAGGAGGAGGAGGAAGAAGAGAAAGAAGGAGAGGAGGAGGAAGAGAAGAAGAGAAAGAAGGAGAGGAGGAGGAGGAAGAAGAGAAAGAAGGAGAGGAGGAGGAAGAGAAGAGAAAGAAGGAGAGGAGGAGGAAGAGAAGAGGAGGAGAGGAGGAGGAGGAAGAGGAGGAAGAAGAGAAAGAAGGAGAGGAGGAGGAAGAGAAGAAGAGAAAGGAGGAGGAAGAGAAGAGGAGGAGGAGGAGGAGAAGAGAAAGAAGGAGAGGAGGAGGAGGAAGAAGAGAAAGAAGGAGAGGAGGAGGAGGAAGAAGAGAAAGAAGGAGAGGAGGAGGAAGAGAAGAAGAGAGAAGAAGAGAAAGAAGGAGAGGAGGAGGAAGAGAAGAAGAGAAAGAAGGAGAGGAGGAGGAGGAAGAAGAGAAAGAAGGAGAGGAGGAAGGAAGAGGAAGAGGAGGAAGAAGAGAAAGAAGGAGAGGAGGAGGAAGAGAAGAAGAGAAAGGAGGAGGAAGAGAAGAGGAGGAGGAGGAGAAGAGAAAGAAGGAGAGGAGGAGGAGGAAGAAGAGAAAGAAGGAGAGGAGGAGGAAGAGAAGAAGAGAAAGAAGGAGAGGAGGAGGAGGAAGAAGAGAAAGAAGGAGAGGAGGAGGAAGAGAAGAAGAGAAAGGAGGAGGAAGAGAAGAGGAGGAGGAGGAGAAGAGAAAGAAGGAGAGGAGGAGGAAGAGGAGAGGAAGAGGAGGAAGAAGAGAAAGGAGAGGAGGAGGAAGAGAAGAAGAGAAAGGAGGAGGAAGAGAAGAGGAGGAGGAGAAGAGAAAGAAGGAGAGGAGGAGGAGGAGGAAGAAGAGAAAGAAGGAGAGGAGGAAGAGAAGAGGAGGAGGAAGAAGAGAAAGAAGGAGAGGAGGAAGAGAAGAGGAGGAGGAGGAAGATAGCTATGTCAAATGCTGCAGAGAGGCAAGGACATACCTGGTCAGATATGGCCTGATCAGAACAAATTTGGAATCTGGTGTTCAGCTCTGAGCTTTGCACATCAAGGACACTGATAAGATGGAGAACATTGAGAGGAGAGCAACCAGAGTGGTGAAGGGCCTTGAGTCCTTGTACAAGGATCCATTTAGAGATCCTGGAAATATTCAGCCTGGAAAAAGATTTTTGAGGGAACATGATAGTAACCTTCAAGTATCTGAAGGGCCCTCCTGGAGAGGAAGGATCCACTTCTTCTTGGTTTGGCCCCAAAGGGCAGGGCCTGGAGTGCTGGGTGGGTGGGAGTTGCCAGGAGGCAGCTTTGGTATTGGTTATAGGAAGCACTACTGTGCTACCCATAAGAGGGAGGGATTCCCTTCTCACTAGAGCTAAGCAAGAAGATGCTGATTGACCTCAAGTTTGGAGGTCAGCAGAGAGGTCAGGGCAGGATAGGTAGATCTGAGAATCATCAGCATAGAGGCAGTCATTCAGTCCATGAGAGGTGAGCCGGGAGAAGAGAAGAGGGCCCAGGCCCAAACCATGAGGGACACCTATGGTTAGACGGCATGACCCAGAGGAGGATCCATCCAAGGAGACAGAGAAGGAGCAGTGAGAGAGGGAGGAGGGTCCCAAGAACCTGGAGAGAAGAGAACACCCACAGCACCCACAGCTACAGAGAGGCCCAGGAGAATGAGGAGAGATAAGGTCATTGGGTTTGGCCACTAAGAGATCATGCCAAGTCAGTAGAATGATAAGGTCAGAGGTCAGACTGTAAGGGGTGAAGAAGGGAGTGAGAGAAGAGAAAGTGGAGGCGCCTGGATACCTTAGCTACAAAGGGGGGGGAAGATCATAGAATGATGGTTAGCAGAGATGAAAGGATCAAGAGAAAGTTTTTTCAGGGTGGGAAATGTTTGTAGGTGGTAGGGGATGAGCTGGAAGAGAGGGCGAGATTGAGGAGAAATGAGGAGTGCTGGGTGGGTGGGAGTTGCCAGGAGGCGGCTTTGGTATTCGTTATAGGAAGACCAATTGGAGGCTGGAGGTCAGAGAGGTGACACTCTCAGGGTGCAGCACAACAAAAGGCCTTTCTTAACTCCCCGCCCCAGATGTGAATGCTTCACTCCAGGAGTAGTTTTTATATTGTTTTATGTTTGTATTTCCCACATTTCCCCAGTCATACAACCACATCAGTAGCATTTGGGTACTAATGTAGGCTTTGGTTTCTGGCTTAATGGAAGGAGATTGTTTTATTTCCTGAAGACAAATCAGCCCAGTCTCTTCTTCCTGTTTGATTCTGGGACCATTCCATCCATCTTTGCAGACACATGTGCTGATAACCAAGCGCCACAGGGTATCAACCCAAATGCATGTCATGATACGGGCAATCAACATTCTCCATCCACACTTTCCTGTGTGGACAGTCAGGTAAGACCCTTTTTAGAGTGTATAGATCTCTTCCAAGAGACTCTTCAGCATCTCAAAATTTATGAAACTAGCACAATTTTATCAGAAAAAAGGACCAGCTAGAGGATCTCACTATCCACAGTGGCTCTCCTCCATCCCAATGACCAAAACTGTAGGCAAGCTGATAACCAAAAGGTGCCCTTTTGGGAGCATGAGGTATCTGCACTCACCTTCCACTCCCAAACAAGAAAAGGGATGGAGCCAAGAACTCTATGGCTGTGTCTGTTGGAGCTGGCTTGGAATTGGGCCTTCCCTCCTAGTCACTGTCCATTCCTCTCTTCTACCCTCTGCCCTTCTCCACAGAGAAATGGGAAATGATTTAGCCATAATAGGCCCATTTAATCTCCATAAATATTAACTGTGATAATAGAAACTTAGGCTCCTTCTATGGGTGATAGGAAGTTGGACTTCTAGTGGAAAAGTCAGAGAAAATACCCCGCTGCCCATAGCCTCTGCCTTGTGAGAAAGTTATGGCATTATTCATGATTAATCACCATCTGCTCATTCTTGTCACCCACATCAAAACTCCCAAATTACACCCTCTGGGAGGTGAAGAAAGTTCCTCAGGCTGCCCTGGCCCTATGCACTCTTGGTGGTTTTAAGTTATACATGAGAAAAAGGAAATATCTGAGTCCACCCTCACTGAGGTCTATGTGAAGAGACAACCAGAGTGAAATGGGTGCTGACAATAAATAGGAAACAGTTCTTAAAAGTTTGCTTTACATGGCAAACAGGTGAGGGAAAAGGAAAGGGAGGTCAGAGACAGCCTAGTACTCTGCCCAGGAGACAACTGGAAATTGACTAGACAGTGGCTGGTTGACCCCCTTGGATGACCACTTTCCTCATCCCATCTTTGCCCCATGGATCCAGGGAGGGAAATAACTCTACTATTCCTATTGCAGTGGCTGACCACACTATCTTAAATGCAGCTGTAATGGTAAGCAAAGTAGTACTTTGCTCCTTATTTCAGTTATTCAAGTGCTTTTGAGCCTTGCCTTTGATTATGTCAAGTCTTTGTTGTCCTTAAGAGGCATAAGGGACCTTCCCTTCCCTTAATAAGCCTAATGTCATTGAATAGAGGCCATGTGGGAGAAGCTTTCCAAAAAAGCACAACAGGAAAGGTGTAACAGGAAGGATAACAGATAAAAGCTCAAGCAGGGACCAAGCAGAACTGAGGGAGAATGCTTGCAGTGTCAGCACTCTGTCCATCTGTTCTGTCTGTGCTGATGTTACTTTATCAGGACTTTGTTGATTTGTGCTGATTTCTCAGGCAGAAAGTAAATTGAGATGATAGTGCTGGCAATGTGTGTAAATACTGTTGTAACCCTCTTGAGCTTTGTTTTCCTAGAAACAGAAACTATGAAGATCCTGGAGTGGAGCAGTTGCATTGAGCTGTGATATGGAACAGGAGCGGAGAGCTGCCTACCTGTGAATCCAGGCAACAGCTGAGAGGAGCCATGGGGTTTGGAAGTGAGCCTTGAGTTAAGATGAAAGGACCTTAGGGGCAGCTAGGTGGTTCAGTGAGTAGAACATCGGCCCTGGAGTCAGAAGGACTGAGTTCAAATCCAGCCTCAGACACTTAACACAAAATACTAGCCATGTGACCTTGGGCAAGTCACTTAACTTCAATTGCCCTCCAAAAAAAAAAAGTGGAATAAAACAAAAGATGAAAGGACCTTTACTTGGGTCCTCAGTGCTCACTGATGATATTGTAACTTACTGTGACCTAGGGTTGAATGGCCTTTATACTTTCCACTACCCCCTTCAGGGTAGTAGAATGATTGGCTTCAGGATGATTGGAAGCTAGCCTGGAGTCAAGAAGACTTGATTTGGGTACTCTATCTTGATTGAGGAGATTGTGACTTATTGAATGATATGTTTTGTTTAAGACTATGTGGCTACCTTAATAATAAGTTGTTATGTTCTTGTGAATGTTTTGCTTTAGTCTATTGCTTAATAGAGAGGTCACTATACTGTTTAGATCCTTAAAGTTATTCACAGCAGCAGTCCTCAGGAGAACTGCTCAAGACTAGCTTTATAGCAGCTGCCTTCCTAGCCTGAGGCCCCATGACTCCTGCTAAACATTATGGCTCCCTTCCTTAATCTCCCCTCTCTCTAGTTCCCCCCTTACTTCTCCCCATTTTTCTTCTATTTCCCTATTAAATGAAATGCATTTCTGTAACTCACTCTGTGTTTGTGTTTCTTCTTTTCACCAGTTCAGATGAGAGTGAGGTTCAGCTGTTTGCCACTCCCTGCACCCCCTTCTCCTGTCTAACCCCCTCCCCCTAAGTGTGTCCCTCTTCCCATATTCTGTGTCCATATTCCCATATTCCCAAGATCATCAAGAAATACCAGACTCCCTCCCAGGCCTTGTCTAATCAGACTTCCTCTATGATACCAGACAATAACAGTGGCCAGAGGGGACACTGTGTCATCTCCCCATAATTGGCTGGAAGCAGTTTCTTTTGCTTAGTCCATCATCATTCATACACGTTTACCTTTTTACTCTTACCTTCACTCCTGTGGTTGAATTTTACAATTTCCCTTCAGCTCTGGTCAGCTTATCAGGAGTGGTAGAAGATTCTTTATTTCATTGCAGACCCATTTTTTTCCACCTTGTAACATTAGACAAGCAGACCTTGTTTTATTGCACTTTGCTTTAATGAGCATCTCAAATATTGTGCTTTTTTACAAATTGAAGGTTGGTCACAACCCTACACTGAGGAAGTCTATTGGCATCATTTTTTCCAGTAGCATGTGCTTACATCATGTCTCTCTGCAACATTTTTTTTTTAAAGCAATTGGGGTTAAGTAACTTGCTCAAGGTTACATGGCTAGTCATTATTTATGTGTGGGTGCTCATTTTCTGAGGCCAGATTTGATCACAGGTCAGATGGTTAGAAATTTTTAGCAATTTTTTTTAATAAAGTATATACATTGGGGGTTTTTTTACACGTAGTATTATTTAACATTTAATGGACCATAATATAGCATGAGCATAACTTTTTATATGCACTGAGAAACCAAAAAATTCATGTGACTCGATTTATTGCAGTGGTCTGGAACCAAACCTTCAGTTTTGCCTGTACTCAGTTTTGTTAAGTTATTCTTGATTGTGAACCCATATCTTTTGCCTTTTGGAATATATTCCAACCTCTACACTTCCTTCCTATTGTGGCTACTAAATCTTGTGTGTTCCTAAGTGTGGTTCATTGGTGCTTGAATTCTTTCTTTCTGATTGCTTATAGAATTTTTTTCCTTTGATTTGAAAATTCTGGATTTTCATTATAATGTTCCTAAGAGCTTTCATTTTGGAGTTTCTTTTTTTGTTTTGTTTTTTGGAGGACAATTGGGGTTAAGTGACTTGCCCAAGGTCACACAGCTAGTTTTTGTGTTAAGTTTCTGAGGCTGGATTTGAACTCAGGTCCTCCTGACTCCAGGGTGAGTGCTCTCTTCACTGCATCACTTAGCCACCCCTGGAGTTTCTTTAAGGAGGTGACTGGTAGAGTCTATTTCCACTTTGACCTCTGGTTCTGGGCAGCTTTCAGATGTCTAGGATCTTTATTTTTTTATTGTGGTGTTCAGTTAGCCCAATGATTCTTAAATTTTTTTCTCCTCAATCTGTTTTCCAGGTCAGTTTTTGCTATGACTTACTTTACATTTTCCTACTTTTTTCAGTTTTTTTTACTTTATTTTACTATTTCTTATTGCCATATGGAATTATTGGCTTCTATGTGGCCCATTCAAATTTTCAGGGAGTTTGTTGATTAGCCAAGGCTTTGTAACTCGTGTGCCAAACTATTCATTGCATTTCCAATTCTTTTTCCCATAACTCTCCTTCCTCTTCCACTCTCTTCCTCAAGTACTCTCATTTATAAAAATTATTTCAAAATACTTGCTTTATTTCTTCCAGAAATTCTAGTTGAACTTGTGTCCAAGTTGTGTTTTCCTCTGCAGCTTTGCTTATAGGTATTTTGGAGTCTGCTTGTTCACCTCTGGCCTGGACCCTGACCTGGATTTGGGGCTCAGCAACAGTAGATGTTGCTAGATTCTGCCCTATTTACTCAGAGTGGCAGAATTGTAGGTTCCCCCTTGGTCTGGGATCCCTGCTCTGGTTATTCTCTGGCAAGCTGAGCTGGACTCAGAAGCACCTGGGGTCTGAGCCGCACCTCTCCTGCTACTGCTTCTGGGTCCAGGGCCTCCCTTAGTGGGATTGCCACTACCAAGCACAGCTCCCTTCTCATCCCACCCTGGATCTACAACCCAGGATTGAGGAGTGGGTAACAAAGCTTCCAGCTGGTCCCTGTTCTCATCACAGTGCCTCGGCATAGGGCTACAAGTGACCCAGAATGGACCTGAGAATGTCTCTTGTTCTGGCACCCCTCCTCTCCCTGGATGCTCTGGCCCACCAAGGCTCCAGCATCCAGAGACCTCCCTCAGTCTGTCTCCTTATGCTGAGCTGGTCTAGATGATTGAGTCACTGTAATTTTCTGAATTTCCCCATCAAGGTCTGGTCTGGCAGATTTTCTATGCCCATTAGCAAAAGTTCACAGAGAGGAATTCACTTGCATTGCTTTCTATCATTCTGCCATCATGTCTCTGATGAAGATGGGATCTGAACCCCCAAAAGGAGAAGGCCTTGTCTTTGGGATTTGGACCCCAGAAAAGGAAAAGTCCCTGGACTTTCCCATGTGGCCTGGGTCCCTGGTGTTCACCTGTGGCACATAGTCCTTCCAGCTTCTTCTCTATTACCTCCTAATCACCCCAGACAACTAGGCCAGTCCTAGATCTTTCCCACAGTCTTTATGTATATAAAGTCCATCTTGCCCTCATTAAATTGCTCAGGTTCCTTAAGAACCTGACCCGTCTGTAGTCACAGATATACTCAGATTCAATCTGGCTCACTTGTCAGTACATGTGTCACAAATATGGCGGATTCTTAAACTATTACCCATCCCAGCCAGTGTCCTAATAAACCTTATCTCTGGATAAGAAGACTGGAGGGAACTTCGTTGGAGGCAGGACCTACATCACTTGCCCTTGAATTTCGGGGTCCCAGCACCTCTGAACCTCAACAGCTCCATCTCCTTTTATGTTTCCCTGAATCCTTGGCCTTATATTTCTGATCAGAGAGTTGTTGAATAGTCATCTCTGCCATATTCTTATGGACCCTTGACTCAGTTGGATTATAGATGGGAGAGCCCTTGTTGGGGAAGAACCTTTAAAGCTGCCCTCTGCTCTACCCAATCAAAAGTTTTCTCATAATCAGCCAATGACAAGTGCCCTAGGCCCTCATATTGGAGATTTCTTGCAGGCAGAGTTACAGTGTGGTCCCCAGCAGAATACTACTTTGGAAAGTCTGGCTGCTCCCTATTGTTGTCTGTGTGTGATTCTTCTGGAACTCTTGGGAGTATCAGCATCTAGTCAGTAGGTGCTGATGGCTTCGGGGCTGCCTTTTCAGGATTAGGTCTTACCCTCTTTGAGACACTTTGGGAGCCCATCCTTCATTACTAGCCTTCCTCCCCCAACAGATCTATGGACTCAGTTCAGTTCAGCTGCTCCTTCTGTTTTCTGTAGCTTCACCTCTGTCTCTCCCTCTCTGAACTATCTCCACTCCCCAATTTACACATTATATGTTGAGTCCCTGTTAGGGTGGTTTACCCAAGAGTCAAGATACCTTTTTGATCTGGCTTCCTAAAACCACAGCTCATAAACCACACCAGTCCACTTACCCTTAACAGTCCTCCAGGAGACACAGTTGGTTCAGTACAAAGGCATGAATTAAGATGGCCTCATGGACCAACAGGGACCATGTCACTCCCTCCCCTATTCAGTAAACTCCAATGGCTCCCTGTTGCTTCCAGGACCAAATGTAAATTCCTTTGCTTGGCATTCAAAGTCCTTTATGACCTTTTCCCCTCCCACCTTTCCAGATTTCTCATGCTTTACCTCCCTCTTCTGCTTAAGTACTCTTCCTTCTAGTGATACTAGCCTCCTGCTGTTCCATGAACAACATTCTCCATCTCTGGATTCTGGGCATTTTCCCAGGCTGTGCCCTATGGCAGGAACACCTTCCCTTCCCACTTGCACCTCCCTCTACCTCTACCTGTCTTTCCTAGTTTTCTTCAAGTCTCTACTAAATCCCCCTCTTTCACAGGAACCCTTTCCCAATCCCTAGTGCCTTTGTTCCCTGATCCTCTCCAATTTATCTGCTTCATTGTTCATGGTTATCTGTTGTCTCCACAGTTCGAATGGGAGCTCCTTGACGGCAGGGACTGTCTTTTGCCCTTCCTTGTAACCAGATTGCTGGGCACAGTGCCTAGCAGAGAGAAGGTACTTGGTTAGAGATTGTGGACCAACTGACCTAAAATGAAGTGACTCCCATAAAAGATGCTGGGGAGGTACTTTCAGATGCCCCCTCCTTCAGGCTTGGGAGCCACCTCTTTTCACTGGTTTCCTAGAGGGTACTGTCTGCATCTTAAAAATGACCTCCCTGAGCACAGCCTCACCCTCTCCCTGCATTCGAGTCTAGAAGACACAGTCTTAAGGACGCCTTTGCTCAGAGCAAGTGCCACCAGTGGGTAAGAGGGCAGGGTCTGAGAGCTGTCTTCCTCTCAGGCCACATGGCCATGAAAAACAGGTTGGGGGGAGGGATGTTCTGGCCTCAGGTCTAGGGGGAGGATCTCTGACCTGGGGGCTTGAACCTTAGGGGTCTAGAAACCCAGGAATCAGCCCAGAGCCCAGAAAACCAGCCCAGTAAGGCTTTGGATGAATAAATTAATTTTAAAAGCATTTTTAAAGCCCATATTATGTACAATCTACAATGGTCAGCACTGGGGACAGCGACTGAGAATTATGCCAGCTCCTGCTGGGTTCTGCCTTCAAGGCTGGCTCTGTTCCTCACTGGAGCTCATACTCCTCACAGCTGTCTCCCCCTTTTGCTTCTTAGAAGGCCATAAGGCGCATGATGGGAGCCTTTAGCTAGCCAATGGCTACCTGCCGTCTAATTCTATCTTATAGAGGTGATGAAGTGGAAACATGTCATTGAAGACATTATCAAAGTGCTAGGCCTGGAGTCAGGAACACTCATCTTTCTGAGTTCAAATCTAACCTCAGATACTAACTAACTGTGTGATCCTGGGCAAGTCACTTTACCCTGTTTGCCTCACTTTCCTCATCTGTAAAATGAACTGGAGAAGAAAATGGCAAGTCACTCCAGCATCTCGGCCAAGAAAACCCCAAACTCAGTCACAGAGAGTCAGACACAATCAAAGGACAGCAAACAAAGCAAACAAAACAACCTGCCCCTTACGGTTCTATAACTTCATCAACAGGGTGGGGTAGGAAGGGGGAGAAAAAATCATCAGAACAGACATCCCCATGTTCAATTCCTTCCTTTCCCAATACACAGAACTCTGCTGTTAGGATCTCAGCGAGCTAGCTAGGTGGAGCATTGGATAGAATATTGACCAAACACTTACTAGCTGTGTGGCCCTGGGCAAGTCACTTAACTTGTTTGCCTCAGTTTCCTCCACCATAAAATAGACATCATAATAGAATCTGCCTCCCGGGGTTGTCTTGAGGATCAAATAAGATAAAATTTGTGAAGTGTTTAGCACAGAATTAGTGTTTAATATTCATTTCCTTCCTTCTTTGTCCCACCCCTTTGCTCACCTTGGTCCCCATCCGGCTCCCTAAGCCTGCCTTCATTTCACTCTGTATCCTTTCTGTCCTTGTCTCCATCCCTCTCTGCATCCTCTCCCAGTTATAGGGAACACCAAGGGAGCTGCCCCGATGAAGGAACCAAACTAAGGATCCTGCTCCCACCGATAGTGGGAGGACTAGGACTGAGCCCCAACCTCAGCCTCAGCAAGGGAGCCTCAGGCACACCGCCCAGTGGTTAGGATGCCTCCTAGACTGCTTCCCATTGATCCATATGTCTCCAGGATATCTGTCAACTGCCTCTCACATATATTGACCCCAATCTGGGGTCAGGTTACCATGGGCCGTTAAGACCTGGCCCTTCAGAAAATCAATCAGCCATTTATTAAGCACCTACTATGTGCCAGGCATGGTGCTAAGTGCTTTCTGAGAATATAACGACAGGCAAAAAACAAGAAGGAAGAGGGGAAGGTGGAGGTGGGAGGTAGATAATGGGTCCAGGTTTGGATAATTTGAGAATGAATGGATGTTGAGAGAATACATGAAAAAAAACAACATTTTATTAAGCATTCACTATGTGCCATTAAGTAGATGCTGGTGATCCAAATAGACAGAAGTCAGACAGTCCTTGCTCTCAAGGAGCTCACCCTGGGAATAGGGGAGACAGTGAAGCTGAGGGCAGATGGCAAGGGCCGAAGGAGCTAAGCTGACTGGGCCAGGAGATAGAAGGGTGTCGAGCCAGGATAGACGGGAAGGCTTGGAGTCCAGCCAGTGCATTCAAAGGAATTGACTTGGAGCTTCCCTCTCATGCCAAGTCTGTGAGCAGCCCAGGCAAGGGAGGAAAGGAAGAAGGGCAGACCAGGGGTAGGGGTTCTCCCCAACGCCTGGCCATCCCTAGCTGGGTCTCCACCCCTGAGAACTTGCTGATGTCCCATCTCCTCCCTCAGCTCCTTTCCAGAGGCAGCCACCTCGTTGGCTTTCCCTACCTCATGGCCTCAGGGCATGCCAACCCTTCCAGCATGGCCTACCCACATCAGAGAAGGTACTGGGCTCTGTGAGCAAAGCAGAAGTGAAACAGCTCAAAGGAAACACAGGACAGGCAAATTGAGAGAATCCAGGCCAAATGTTCACATGGATTATTGGTGCCTTCCCCCACCCCCCCAGCATCCTGAGCTTCTACTGGTCTGATCAGCCAGTCAGACACATGTAACTTGACTCTAACATAATGGTGTAAGTTCCATCCTCTTCAAGAATGTAGGACAACAACCAGCCAGCCAGCTATGTGTCTAGATATAAAAAGGAAAAGGTAGTCAGTCCCTACCCTCACAAAGCTTACAGTCTAAGGTGGGGGTGGTGGAGAACACAGCATGCAAATACAGACAAACAAGCTATATACAGGATAAACTGGCAGTAATTAACAGTGGGAAGGCACTGGAATTAAGAAGGCTTGGGGATGACTTCCTGCAGAATGGGGTATTTAAGTTGGAACTTCAGGGAAGCAGGGAGGTCAGTAGTCAGAGTGAAGGAGGGGGAAGCCCAGGCACGGAGGATGGCCAATATTCATCGACCATAAAAGCTCTGCAAATGTTCCATGGCAGTATTACAGCACCCTGACCGAGGGGCTGCAGAGACCATTATCTTCACCCCAAAAACCAGAATATTCAGCCACAGAGGGGAAGCGACTTCTCATACAAGACAGAATATTCTTTGCTTACCTCCTCAGCAGCCCAGGATTCTGCCGCCCCAGCCCCCACTGCTGTAGCCCCAATTAGGAGCCCTTCACCTTGATTGCTGCGGTTAACTCTTCCCCTCAACTCCCCCCACCTCCTGGACTCTTCTTTGTCCCATAATTGGCTGACCGTAGCCTTTCTCCCCAAAGCCAGTCTCTGAATCCCAGGCAGAGCTATGTGCTAATTGGACTTGGGGCAGGGAAATAAAATGCTACCCTCCCTTTTCTCTACTCTATATTAGCCCCAGCCCTGGATCAAGAAGCCAATTCTCCAGAAGACAGGAAGGTATGGGCAGGAGTGGCAGACCCCCTGAGTTGCTTCGCTCTCCTCCACTGTCATATCTTTCCCCAATCTCTCCCATCCCATCTCCTTCCCTCTACTCCATCCCCTTCTCTCCCAATCCCTTTCTCTTTCCCCCAGGTCTATTTTCACTCCTCCCATCCTCTTCTCTCACCTTTTCCATCCCTTTCTCTCTCATCCTCTTCTCTCCCCATCTCCTTTCCCCCTCTATCCTTCTATCCCCTCATCCCTTTCTCCCCATCCTTCTTTTTCCTCCCCAGGCCCTTCTCTCCCTCCCTCCCGCCCCTCTCCCTCCCCAGCCCCTTCTCTCTCCCATCCCCTCTCCCTCCCCAGCCCCTTCTCTCTCCCATCCCCTCTCCCTCCCCAGCCTCTTCTCTCCTTCCATCCCCTCTCCCTCCCCAGCCCCTTCTCTCTCCCATCCCCTCTCCCTCCCCAGCCCCTTCTCTCCCTCCCCAGCCCCTTCTCTCTCCCATCCCCTCCCTCCCCAGCCCCTTCTCTCCCTCCATCCCCTCTCCCTCCCCAGCCCCTTCTCTCTCCCATCCCCTCCCTCCCCAGCCCCTTCTCTCCCTCCACCCCCTGCTCTTTCCCCAGCCCCTTCTCTCTCCCATCCCCTCCCTCCCCAGCCCCTTCTCCCCTCCATTCCCTCCCTCCCCAGCCCCTTCTCTCTCCCATCCTCTCCTCCCCAGCCCCTTCTCTCCCTCCAGGCCCTCCTCCCCAGCCCCTTCTCTCTCCCATCCCCTCCCTCCCCAGCCCCTTCTCTCCTTCCATCCCCTGCTCTTTCCCCAGCCCCTTCTCTCTCCCATCCCCTTCCTCCCCAGCCCCTTCTCTCCATCCCCTTCCTCCCCAGCCCCTTCTCTCTCCCATCCCTCCCTCCCCAGCCCCTTCTCTCCCTCCATCCCCTCTCCCTCCCCAGCCCCTTCTCTCTCTCCATCCCCTGCTCTTTCCTCATCCCTTTCTCTCCCTCATCCCCTCTCCCTCCCCAGCTCCTTCTCTCCCTCCATCCCCTCTCCCTCCCCAGCCCCTTCTATCCCTCCATCCCTTCTCCCTCCCCAGCCCCTTCTCTCTCCCATCCCCTCCCTCCCCAGCCCCTTCTCTCCCTCCACCCCCTGCTCTTTCCCCAGCCCCTTCTCTCTCTCCATCCCTCCCTCCCCAGCCCCTTCTCTCCCTCCATTCCCTCCCTCCCCAGCCCCTTCTCTCTCCCATCCTCTCCCTCCCCAGCCCCTTCTCTCCCTCCAGCCCCTCTCCCTCCCCAGCCCCTTCTCTCCCTCCCCAGCCCCTTCTCTCTCCCATCCCCTCCGTCCCCAGCCCCTTCTCTCCCTCCATCCCCTGCTCTTTCCCCAGCCCCTTCTCTCTCCCATCCCCTTCCTCCCCAGCCCCTTCTCTCTCCCATCCCCTCCCTCCCCCCCCTTCTCTCCCTCCATCCCCTCTCCCTCCCCAGCCCCTTCTCTCTCCCATCCCCTCCCTCCCCAGCCCCTTCTCATCCCCTCTCCCTCCCCAGCCCTTCTCTCTCTCCATCCCCTGCTCTTTCCTCATCCCTTTCTCTCCCTCATCCCCTCTCCCTCCCCAGCTCCTTCTCTCCCTCCATCCCCTCTCCCTCCCCAGCCCCTTCTCTCCCTCCATCCCCTCTCCCTCCCCAGCCCCTTCTCTCCCTCCAGCCTCTTCTCTTTCCCCCATTCTGTTCTCACTCCTCCCATCTCCTTCTCTCCCTCTTTCAGGACCATTTTTGTTTCCTCCCCTCCTCTTTTCTTTCTTCCTGCTCTATCAATAGCACCACAGAACATCAGAGTTAGAAGAATTTGCAACATCAAAGACCATAACAAATACTACTACCCATTTTCTGGAGGGAAAAGCTGAGGCCTAAAGAGGAGCAGGGATTTGTCTAGAGTCTGTCAGTGCCTCCAGGGATGGAGAGGGGCCTTGTCTTCTGTGTGTGTATGGGGGGTTGGGGGGGGTGTTTCCCCACGCAGCGCTCACTTCCTCTTTCTTACCCCAACTAGTTCCTGGAGGCAGGGAGATGCACCCTGGCACCCCAGCCACCTCGAAGCTCCCTGAACTCGCCCCCCAGGAGCTGTGCGCCTTCGTGAGTGGGGTGGCTGCCCGAATCTTGAGGACCCTGCAGCCCAGGAAGGCTCGACCTCCCCGGAGAAAACCCAACCACCGGAGATTCCTCTACAACCAGTTGTGCAGGTGAGGGCCAGAGGAAGAGGCAGGGGCAAAAGTGTGGCCCCGGGCTAGAGAAAGAGAGAGAAATAGCTAGATCAGAGCCACTTCACATCAGATAAACAGGAATAGAGAGGGATAGCTGACTGTGAGAAACGGAAGGACAGATAGAGACACCGATAAATGGAGAGACAGCAAGAGAAAGAAACAAACGGATGAGCCCAGGTGAGGGTATGAATATGAAGGGACTGGGGAGAAACGTAGAGAGATGGGGGGGAACATGAGATGGTGCAGAAAGGGAGTGGGGAGGGTGGAGGGGGCGGGGGCGACACTCAGGGCACAGAGAGAGCTGGTTCGGAGACACACGGGGTGACCCAGCCCCCAACTTCTCAATCTACGCAGGAGTTTGGCGGATATCCAGGAAGCCACCCAACACGTAGCCCTGACTGTCCTGTCCCAACCGGGCCCAGGCCCCCATCCCAAGCCCCGGCTCCAGAGGCCCCCCTCACCCTTCCTCGGGGTGGCCCAAGCCCTGGCTGCCCCAGAGAGTCCTGAGCTGGGGCTGGCCCTGAGTCCCGAGGCTCTCCAGAGCTCGACCCACGAGCTTTTCGAGACCATCCCTCTGAGTCCCAGGCTGCAGACCCCTGGCCCTCCCCTTGTTCCTCCAGTTACTGAAGACCCTTCCGCGCTTGCCCAGGTGCCCCCAGCCTGCTCCCTGTTTGTCCAGGCTCCCCACCTCCCCCCAATGCTCCGTGGCCACGCGGCTCTGCCCAATGATACTGCAGACATCCAGTACCAGGCCCCGGGTCAATGCCTTCCCTACGGGCCCCCGGCCCCCTTGTCCCCCCGCGCCCTGGGGGTCCCGGAGGAGATGTGCTGGGCCGCCAGCCCCCCAGGTGCCCGGAGCTGGGGACCCTCGGCCCCCTGGACGGCCCCCTCTGCTTCTGAGTGCCCAGTTCCGGCGCTGAGGACCCGGGCCTCTTGGTCTCCCTCCGCTTGATCCTCCCTGGGCTCCCCCTCCCAAGCCCAGCACGCCCCTAGCCCGGAACCCAGGACTCAGCTGGAGTTTAATAAATGCTAACCTTGGATTGGACTTGTCTCTTTCCATCAGGCGCCCCCCACACCTCGCTTGCGCCTGCGCGGAATGTGCTCCGGGAACTAAGGAAGGGATGGGGGAGGGTTATGATTCCGCTAGGAAACAGGTGACGTCAACAAATCTCCAGCCTCCTCATTGGTCCATAGGGCGGCGGCCTGGCTAGGACAGGGCTCCGGAGCCACAGCCCCGGTCTCTGCCTTACAGTAACCCTTCGCGATCTTGGCTCTCACGCCCAGTCTGCAAGCCAAGCCAAGATCTAGATAAAGGTCAGCGGTCAGCGAACCTGGCCTCTCTTTTTGACTCAGACTTTTCTTCTTGACTCCACCTCGCTAAGGACTTCAGGATTCTGATTGGTGAAGCGGGACATAGAGCTAGCCAATGGAAGCCAAGGGAGGCACCTGGAGGCTCCTCTTCCTCTTACCTCGGAGCCTAGTAGGGCCTTGAGCATTGATTGGCCCCTCGGACCCTGACCTCTCTCTGATTGGCGCTTCGGGCCCCGCCCACGCTCCGATTGGCCTCCCGCGCTAGGGGCGGAACCTCTTATATTTCTAAGGTACTAGAGAAGGTCGAGGAGGCAGTGAGTGCTGGGGATTCTCGACCTCCGACCCCCGGGGACTGGGGGAGCAAGCGCAGACCCGTTGGGGGCGAGGCGGGCCTAGGCACGTGGGTGGAGCTCCGTCTCGAATCCGGGCGCAGGGGTTGGGAGACTGGCCGGGGTCACTTGCCCCTCCTCTCCGGCGCCTCGCTTTCCCTTTCTATAAAGCGGGGTCCCGAGCCCTCCGAGGCTGGACGGCCCCCAGCCCACTGTCTCTCCTCCCCAGCGATGGCAGCCGTCCGGCCGGCCCTGGGCCGCGTGCTCCCCGGCTCCTCCATGCTCTTCCTGTGCGACATGCAGGAGAAATTCCGAGGCACCATCTCCTTCTTCCCCCAGATTGTGGCCGTGTCCGCCCGCATGCTCCAGGTGCGGGCCCCGCTTCCACAGACCTCCCCCCAGGTGTCTTGTTCCCACCTTACCCCTTCCAACTGTCTTGTCCTTACCTGACTCCCCTCCGACTGTCCTGCACCCACTTGACCTCCCTCCAGGTGTCCTGTCCATGCCTGACCCCCCTTCCAGGTGTCTTGTTCCCACCTGACCCCCTCCCCCCATCCGCCACATTTATTCCCCCTACTCCCAGGTGGCCCGGGTGCTGGACATCCCAGTGATGCTGACGGAACAGTATCCCAAGGGTCTGGGTCCCACAGTCCCAGAGCTGGGGGCCCAGGGTATCCGCGCAGTGCCCAAGACGTGCTTCAGCATGGTGGTTCCAGAAGTGGAGCAGCTGATGAAGGCCAGGCCTGGCCTGCGGTCCGTGCTGCTGTGTGGCATCGAGACCCAAGCCTGTGTTATGGTAGGGTTCCCCCCAGATCCCTCTTTGACTACAGGCAGGCCCCCGGGCTCACCCCTTAACCTCTGCCCGCCCCTGATCTCTTCCCCCCAGAGCACAGCCCTGGACCTTCTTGAGAGAGGCCTCGAGGTGCACGTGGTGGCGGATGCCTGCTCCTCCCGAAGGTCAGTGAGCAGGTGCGGAGGGGAGCCAGTGAGGCGTCTCAGCCAGGGGGACATTGGGACTGGGACACTTGGGGAATGCAATGAATGAGTGCACTGTACCAACCGGCGCCCCTGCGCGGGGCCACCTTATAGCACTGGGGTCCTTGGGTGGCTTGCTGGAGCCCACTCACAGACACCCCTCCCGTTTGGACTGAACCATGTGTCAGTGAGAAGAGGGAGGGGGTTACACCTTCATTCTAAAGTCCATCCCCTCCCTGAAACCTTCCCGGCCTGACCCCTACCCCCATCCCCAATGTAAGTAAGCTCTCTCTCCTCTGGTTACTTTATTATCCTTATCCTAGGCCCTGGTGGGAAGAACAAAGCTCCCCCTCCGCCTTTTCAGCATCGCAGGAGTCTAGATCTCCCCGCCCTAACCCAGGCCTCCTGATCTTCTAGCCCCCTCCTCCCCCGAGCATAACACTGCCCCGTACACAGTTGGGGCTTAATCGGCGTTGGTGGAATTCTTGGATATCAATCATTCAGCCACACTCCCTCACCCATTTCTCTGAGCCAGAGGCTGGAGCCCAGGCCACCCAACCTAGTAGCACCCGATCTCCCACAGTGGGAGAGATGAGAGAGAGAGACCTCCAAGCTTGATCCGCCCCCCACCCCCACCCCCGAACTTCCTCTTCCAGTCAGGTGGACCGGTTGCTGGCTCTGTCCAGGATGCGCCAGAGCGGGGTCTTCCTCACCACCAGCGAGTGCCTCATACTGCAGTTGGTGGGCGATTCTGCCCATCCGCGTTTCAAGGAGGTAGCCGAGATTTCCCCTGGGGCCCTCTCCCAGGTCCCTTCTCTCCTCCCCTCCCACTCCCCAGACCCTTGGGCTCCCCAAGTCCCAGCCCATCGTCCCTCCCTTCTCTCATCCCTTGGGCTTGCACCTCCCTCCCCTAACCCTACGCTCGGCCCCCTTGGGTTTATTCCTTCCTCCTTCCTCTCCCTCTCTTTGGCTCATTCGTCCCTTCTTCCCCCCTTTTCCCTTTTCCCTCCAGGTGCAGAAATTAATTAAGGATCCAGCCCCCGATAGCGGACTCCTTGGCTTGTTCCAGGGCCAGAGCCCCCTCCTCAGCTGAACACCCTCAGACCCCCTTCACACACACACACACACACACACACACACACACACACACACACACACACACACACACAGCCAGCGTCGGATCGGCCGGGACTAGTCCTCCCTACTGCCCGGGACCTCCTACTAGTTTACCCTGGATCTCCTCTCCTGGGGGAGAAGGTCCCAGGAGAGTGGAAAGCTTCCCCCTAGAGACGGAACCACCTCCCTCCCCCCACCCCGGCAGAAAGCACGAGTCCCATTGGCCAACCACCTCCTTCTATGCAAATGAGCCCTTGAAAAAAGGGAGGGGATTGGCTAGGCCCTGGAGGGGGCGGATTGGGGGGAGGTGACCCTCCGAGCCCGGTTCGAGGAATAAAGCTTTCCTCCACATATGGACGAAACCATTCTTGATCACGGGAGGGGGGATCGCGGGGGAGGAAGGGGCCATTGGGAACTGTTGGGGGGGGTCCGCGGAGACAGAGATGCTCAGAGACAAGAGACGCGTGGCGGCGATACCAAGACACTTGGAGACAGGGAGGGGCAGGCAGGGGGCAGGCAGGGGCAGGACGGAGCGCGAAGAATAAGCTGGTCTGTCCCGAGATCCGGAAGCCCGACATCCGTAAAGCCAGGTGAGCTACAGAGAAAAGGGGGGAGGGGGGTTGAGCCCACTGCACGTCAGCTCCGGAGTCCAGGCGCCTGTCAGCCCCCTTTCCCACCGTCAACGCCCCCTTCCCCAGAGACCCAAGCATCCTTCTTCCGCAGTCATGCTGTCCCTCGGGGACCTGCCTCGGGGAGCCAGGCGGGCTGCGCCCCCAGCTGCTTCCTTCGGGAGCCTCGGCTTCCCTTCTCCAGGCTGTGCCCTTTCAGGAAGCCAGGCTCCCCTGTGGCTGCCCCTCGGGGACGCGGACCCAAGCGTCCTGATGCCCGAGCCTTGTCCTCCTCCAGGAACCCGGGCGACCTCGTCTCCCTTCCACCCCCACTCCCGCTCAGCCCCCTCCCCCCTCCCGCCAGGACCCCGGAATCCTGTACCCCATACCTATGCAGGAGCCTGCCTCCCTCCCCGAGGCCCGCGCTCTCGTCTCCATGGCAACAGGAGTCTATTCTGCGCCGGGAACAACCCGCTCCTGCCGCAGCCGTGCCCTCCCCCCGCAGAACCCACCCCCCCCACCCCCAGCCGCGAGCCCCCGGAAGGAAAGGGAAGGGGCGCTTGGAGCCCTCACCCCCACGCAGAGACCCCCGAGACAGGGAGAGATGGAGGAGGTGGCGAAAACAAAGGAAGGCGACAGTCTCAGGAGCCCCCCAGAACGAGGGGCGCCGCTTTGTGTGCCCCAGGCCCCTGTCCCCCCGCCTGTCCAGAACCCCGCTGCTGCTTCTCCACCCTGTAACATTCCAGCAGCCCTCCTCTCCCCAGTCCTACATCCTCCCCCGTAGCCCTCGGAATCTGCACAGAGGAAAAGGCGCACACACGCCCCAAGTGCCCCGGCTCCCCCCTACCCACCCACACACAGACATACATACAGGGCTCTGCGCCCCCCCCACACAAAGGAACACACAGGGACCCAGCGCACCGACACCACATACTCCAGCACTCGGGACTCTTCATTCATACACACGCACACACACGCCAGGCTGAAGCTGTAGGCAATTGGCAAAGCTGGGTAAGGAGAAGGGGTGGGGGGGTGGCTGCCCCACACCGATCCCCTCCTGCGTGTCCCTTGTGCCCAGCGGTGTGGGGGGAGGGCTGAATCTCCCTGTTCGCAACAAACAGGTGTAGAGAGATGGAGACAGGGTACAGCTGAGGAGACGCCGTTTAGAGACAGATTGGACGGTCCAGGGATTCAGCCAGAGAAAGATGTTCCGATGGAAGACTGGGGTGGTGGGAGAGGGATGGGCTATCCTGTTGACAGAGTGGCTGCACGGCTGGCTCTGCCCTCCCTCCCTCTCCCTCCATTGCCTTCTCCTTTCTCTCCATCCCCGTCTGTTTTTCTCCCCGTTTCTAAGTCTGTGTCTTCCAACGCCTCTGTCTCTGGGTCTTGCCTTCTTTGTCTCTACTCCTCCCATCTCACTTTTTTGTCTGGGTCACCCAGTGGGCAGAGAGGGCTCCGGGTGGGGATGCCTGGCTCCTCTGTCTCAAGCTAGTAATGGGGCATGGGGGGATAAGAGAAAATGTATCTCTACCACTCTCTATAGCTCCCTCCCCCCCAACTAAAAAAGCATCAGAGGCTAAGGGGGACGAGAAGGGAGAAAGGTTTTGTCTGCTAGACAGAGTGCCCTTTGGAGGGGGGAAGGGAGGATTTTGTAGGTGCGTGTGTGTCACAATCCAGTTTCTGAGAGAGGGCAGAGGTCTGAGTCTGGGGGCCTCAGGATCTGTCCATGGTGACTGGAGCTGTGCCTAGGTGTTCCTACATGCCCCCACACTTGGTATTTGGGCATGTCTGTATCTTTGGTGTCTGGGGGCTGGGGGACAGTGTTTGTGCCTGTAGGAATGAATTGTGCCCTGTGTATAATGCAGTTGTATCTGTCACTGCATGTAAGGTTGTGTGTGTGTGTGTGTGTGTGTGTGTGTGTGTTTTTCAGTGGGAACTGAGAGTTCCCATCTGTGGAAGGGAAATGCTGCGTCCACAAGTTGTGTCTAGCCTGCAGCTGGGGGCCCCTGTGCCATGAGGCCTGTTGGATGTCTGTGTAGAGGGGAGGCCGCAGGTCCCCAGCCATGAAGGGGAGGTTTTACGGCCATGGGGGTTGTGACTGTGTTGCTGGGGGAGAGTGTGTATCTGTGGGACACTAGGTTGTGTCTCTGTGATGTGGCAGCGTATGTTGTGTGTCTCCAGGGAAGTGGGGTTGGTACCTTGGTGGGTGGCTACCATGGAAACAGGTGGAGTTAGACTGGGAAGAAAGCCCTGAGTCCACTGTCCAGGGGGCAGCCCAATGCGTGCCCTGGGCTAGGGTCCCTGTGGGCTCCCACTCTGAAAGCCTTTCTTCTTTCTTCCTCCCAATGAGTGGCCCTCTCACTGTCCCTGTCTCTTCTCTGAATGTGCCCTTTCCATCTCTCTCTGAGTGTCTCTTCAACTGGCCCAGCCATCTCTCAGTTTCTAAGCATCTTAGACTGCCTTTGCCTTTTGTTTCTATTTTTCTAAACCTCTCCTTGCTTTCTCCCTTACTGTCTCTGCTATCTCTCTTACGATGTATATTCATCTCTGGCTCACTCTCCGGGGAGAGCTCGAGGCCTTCCTTGTGGGGCAGGTGAGAGAGGAGACTAAGCCTTTGTCCTTCCTCCCCCCATCTCTTCCTTGGCCTCTTTGTGTCCTGTCCATGCCCCCCCCACCCCACCCCGCATCTGGCCAGACACGCATCGATCTCCCCAGGCCTTCCTTGAGCCCTGTTTGGATGCTCCTGGTTAGCTCTCTTCTCTTCCCCAAGGGTCCCCATCCCTCCATTTCCTTCTCCATGCCTGGCCCTCTTTGAGAATCCCACCTAGCAGCTTTTCAGCCTTTTCTCCCCTGCCCATGGCCCTTCTCCATCTGTCCCTCAGCCTTACCTCTCTTCTCTCTGTCCCTCCCCATCTATGCCTCATCTTTCTCTTCTCTCCCCAGTGCCAAGCCTTGCTGCAGCTATGCCTCCTGCCCTGTTCCTGTGCCCCCTCTTCTTGGCTTCTGCTCTGGGCCCACCCCTGGCCTTGGCCCACCTGCCCAACAGCACCAGCTTGGCAGCCACAGGCCCCCTCCCAGCCCTGTTGGCCCACCTACGACGGCTGACGGGGGCCGTGACGGGGAGCGGCAATGGAGGCGGCAGCAGCGGCGGGCTAACCAACGGGACCTCGGGGGGCAGCAGTGGAGGGCAGGCAGCTCGGGCCCCCCTGCCCGCAGAACTGTGCCATGGCTACTACGATGTCATGGGCCAGTACGATGCCACCTTCAACTGTAGCACTGGCTCCTTCCGCTTCTGCTGTGGCACATGCTACTATCGCTTCTGCTGTGAGCACCGTCACATGCGCCTGGCCCAGGCGTCCTGCTCCAACTACGACACCCCAGTCTGGGCCTACACACCCCAGCCCTCTGATGCTGGAGGGCCCGGGGGAGGCGGGAATGGTGGGGGCCCCGGGCCAGGTCAGTCGGGCTGGCTAGATGGGAACCGGGCAGGGGCCGGAGCTGGAGGTGCTGGAGGCCGGGGTGGCGAGGGGCCAGGAGGCAGCACAGCCTACGTAGTGTGTGGTGTCATCAGCTTCGCCCTGGCCGTGGGTGTAGGTGCTAAGGTGGCCTTCAGCAAAGCATCCCGGGCACCCCGGGCTCACCGGGAGATCAACGTGCCCAGGTATCCCATCAGGGACTGGGGCTGGTGGGGGGAATGGGGGGGCTGTCTGGTCCCCCCTTGTACATGCATGCAGGAGAGCTGTGGGGAGGGGGCTCAGAGATTTGCTGGGCCTTCTGAAGGTCTGCATGCCCCACAGCATGTTAGCCCAGGCAGGAACACCTAGGGTAACACACTGGCCAGGGGATGGGAATTGTCCCAGGCCCTGGGGATCTGTGGTTGTGGTGGGTACAGTGAGGCCTGGTTTTCTTCAGCCTGGGGTACTCCATGAACCAAGTGTGCTCAGATGTGGAGCCCCAAGGCTGGGTGTAGGTACACTTGGGCTTCCCAGGGCACTGGATAAACTATGACACTTAGGACAGCTTTCTGGCTTTATCCAGAAACTTTGCCCTAGCGCTAGCCACTGATCAACCCTGGGGCCTCAGATAAAACCCAGGACATGAGAGAAGCCTGGTGTGTCCAGGATTGTACAGTGAGGAAGGCCCAGTGACCCAGCCACAGGGGCCAAGTGCTGGAGCCAGGCTGGGGAGGAAAACAGAGGGTCATAGTGGGGAAGAGGAGAGGCCTCAGCAATGGGAGGGCAGAGGCTGGGACCCCTGAAGGCCTAAGGGAGTCTTTGGGGCCCCAGGGCCCTTGACTCCGCTCCATCCCCTGCATCCAGGGCCCTGGTGGATATCCTGAGACACCAGGCAGGACCAACCACCCGTCCTGACCGGGCCCGGAGCAGTTCCTTGACTCCAGGGCTGGGAGGACCTGACAGCATTCCACCCCGGCCCCCCAAAAACCTCTATAATCCTGTCAAAGCTTCCAACCATGGTGAGCCTGAGGACTGTGGGGGTGGGGAGGGCATCCTCAGGGGCCCTGTTCTCCATCCTTCTGTTGCCTCCCTCAACAGTCCTGGTCTTCCCACAATCCCTCAGTCCTTGCCTTCTCTCTCTGTCTCTTCTCTCTATCCCCTTCCCCCAACATCCCTCCTCCCTCCTTCCCGCCTCCTCACTCCATTCCTGGGGCTCTTCCCCTTCCTTCCTTCCGCCCCTCATCCCAGCCTGCACACTCTGTCTTCTGCCTCCCTTTCTCCTCTCCTCCCCCTCTGTTCCTTGTCTCCATCCCCTTCTCTCTGTTTCCCTCTTTGCCCCACACGTAATACCAGGGGCCTGGGGAGTGTTGGGCCTCTGAAGCCCTGACCCTGAGGCCCAGCTGGGCCTCAGCTTCCTCCTCTGGAAAATGGGGCAGCATTCTCACCTCCCCAGCACCCGGTGACCCTGCCTACCTCTGCCTTCCTGGGGGGCTGGTTGTGAGGGGCCCTGAGCCCAAGTGGGATGAGGGGGACCCTGGGTGCTCTGGGGAGTTCTCTGGGGCTGAGAGTGATTATTCATGGGACTGCTTCTCTTTCTCCTCCCGGGTGACAGATACCCTGCATCACAATTATATCCATCTTAACGTCAACAGCCCCAAACACCACGCTGCCACTCTTGGTATGGATGGGTGCCTTGGAGGGATGGGGGCGGGGAGGGGAGAGTGATTTGAGGGGGAGGCTCCCTGCCAGGCTGCTGACTCCAACCTTCGTCCTCCTGCTGTGTTCTCCTTTTCATTCCAGACTGGCGTGCCCAGCCTCCCCCCAGCCCAGCCCTCCACTATTCTACCCTCTCCTGCTCCCGATCCTTCCACAACCTCTCCCACCTGCCCCCGTCCTACGAGGCCGCAGTCAAGACAGAACTCAGCCGCTACTCTTCCCTCAAGAGACTTGGTGAGGCCAGGGTAACGGGGACACGGGGCGGGGGGGGGGGGCGGGGAGGCTGGCCACAGGATCAAGTGGGTAGGGTGGGGGCAGCTGCCAGGTAAGACCCGCGCCTACCCCCTCCTTGGCTGGGTGGCACGGGGCAGGACCACTTTCCTCTCTATAAAGTTGGGGGTCGGGGTGGATGATCTCCAAGGTGGGAGATGGCCTTGGGCATGCCGCCCCCCCACCCCACTCGCCTGGCTCCCCTCGGACTGCCTAATGTCGAGGTCCGCTCTGTTTGGGTCTAGCTCAGGAGTCTGGGGGGCGGGGGCGAGGTGGGGAGCTAAGAGCCCTTGTGCGGTCTGTGTACCTAGCCGAGAAGGACCTGGACGAGGCATACATGAAGAGAAGGCACCTGGCCGAGCTGCCCCGCGGGACCCTACCCCTTCACGCCATGCGCCGGCCCGGCACCGGCGGCGGCGGCTACGGCGGGGCTGGCGAAGGCTGGGGCAGCCCTGAGGAGCAGGCCTCGATGCCCAACCCCCGGCGGGTCATGTCTCAGGAGCATCTGCTGTCGGACAGCGGCCGGGGCTCCCACTATGAGTTCACCCTGCCCCGGGCCCGCCTGGTCTCCCAAGAGCGCCTTTTGCTGTCCTCTCCTGAGGCTCTCCAGAGCCAGGAGCGGCTCCTGTCTCCGCCCCGGAGCCCCGCGCCACCCCCGGACCCGCCCCGAGGGGGACTGGCGGCCTCCCACACCAACCTGCTCCTGGGGCCTGGCCCCCCAACTCCCCTGCACGGCCTGCCCCCTCCCCTTCACGCCCACCACGCCCACCATGCCCACCACTTGCGCCACGGCCTGTCCCCCGCAGCCTGGGGGGGCTTGGGGCCCGAGGCAGGGGGCGGTGGGGGCACGCTGGCCCGACGCCCACCATTCCAGCATCAAGGAGGCCTGGAGACCCTCCAGTTTATCCCTGGCCACCACCACCCACAACACCTGCGTACAGCCAGCAAGAATGAGGTGACAGTCTGAGGACTCAAGCCTGCCCCCCCCCCAGGCACCCAGCCACCCAAGGCTCTGGCCAGCCTGCTGGCTGATGAGGGGCCTCAGGGGCATCATTTCTGGGGCTCAGCCCCTGCCCCCTCCCTTCTGGGACATGATATCCAGAGGCTCTGGTCCTTCCAATGACATCACCTTCAACCGTTCCCTCCTTTTCTACAACCTGATCTCCAGAGACTCTTCCTTCCAGTGACAGCATCTCTGGAAGCTCTGGTCCTTTGCGAGACAACATCCCCAGTGGATCTACTTCTTATGACGTCACTGCCAAAGTCTTCATGCCTTCCTGTGACATCATCTCCAGAGGCTCCTCCCCTTCCTATGATATCACCTCCAAATGTCCCCTCTTCCTATGACATCATCCCCAGGGGCTCCCCTTCCTGTGACATCACCCTCAGAGGTTCCTCTGTGTCCTGAGGTGCTAGAGGCTTGAATCTGCTGATAAGCCACCTTCTCCAGAGGCTCCCCCCCTCCTTCACATCCTCCCCAACAGATGCCCCTTTTCCTATGACTTCCTGCAGTACTACCTCCAAAGGGTTTACTCATTTTTATGATGTCCCTTATGACTGGAGGTTCCATGCCTTCCTGTGAGGTCATTCCTACAGACATCAGCCCTTCTCATGACTTCATCTACAGAGACAGCACTCATTGACATGACATGACATGCTCTGCAGGCTCCATCTCTTCTGAGACTTTCTCCCTGATGGTTCCCACCCTTCTGGGAATGTCCAGGAGGGCCAGGGGTCAGCTGGAGATGGTCCCAGACACAGGCTGGGATGCCAGCCCTCCTTGGGCACCTCTGCATCCCAGACATATCCCTGCTGAGGTTTGACCCTTTCCTTTTCCTATGATATCATTTTTCAGAAGCCTCACACCTCTCCTTGGAGATAGGCTCCAAGCCCCTGACTCTTTCTGGGATGTTGGCCCTGAAGCTCTCCCCACCCCCACCACGTTAGGTGGTGTTATGCACTGAGAGATCATGAACTCCAGCTCTCATTAGATGGAGATGTTGGCCTTGAGCCTAGCCCTTTGGCCTCCCAGCCTTTCCTCTGGCCTTTCTCCCTTTACCATTCAGTGAAACTTCCTCCTTTCTAGCACTAGTTCAGTCCTCTCTAGGACTACTTCCTCCCTTGACCTTAGGGGAACTCCACTCCCACAAAGGAGCCAGGGAAGAATGGCAGCTGGCGTCTACCCCAACAGCCTGCCATCTTGTCTAGCTCTTACCTCAGACTCATATCCAGAGTGGTCTTACAGCACCTGCTTGAAGACCTCGAGGGAGGATGACCTGGCCACTCTTGTGGCAGCCCATTCCATTGGGGGGCAGTTCTTGTCAGTTCTTCCTGATATCAAGCCTAAATCTGCCCCCACAAATTTCCCCCATTCACTCCTAGTTCTGGCTTCTGTGGACAAATAGATCAAATTTATTCTCCACGTGACCGCCCTTGAAATACTTGAAGACAGCTCTCATACCCCCGCCTCCAAGTCTCCAAGCTAAATACTCCCCATTCCTTGGACTGATCGTCCCTGGAGTCTGTGGACACCAGCTTCTTCCTTATCCTGGATGCCTCCTCTGGACGCTCTCCCGTTGATCAATGTCCTTCTTAAACTGTGGTTCCCAGAACTGAGTCCAATGTTCCAGGTGTCCTCTGACCAGGGCAGAGTGCAGGAGCATTCTCACCTCCCCAGCACCCGGTGACCCTGCCTCCCTCTGCTGTTCCAAGTGTCCTCCTCCCTGGCTGATGTCACTTCATATTCCTGTAGCCTGAAGGACTCATCTTCCCTGAGCCCTGGAGTTTGCCTTGAGGTTCTGGGTCCCAGAGGTGTCCTAGAGGAAACAATTACATCATTCTTTTCTGCACTGCAGGCCCCCCAGTTTTAATAGGCATCCTCTGCCAATGTTGTCCTGGTTTCCCTCTGGGGTATGACATCACTGCTTCCTTCCAGTGGGTCTCCAATGATGATGTGACTGCCTCCTCTGAATGAGGCTTTCCATGATTGGTGTCACCATTGCTGTCTAGACAGCTTCCTGGATGATGATGTCACCTCCTTCCAGGGCAGCCCCCAAAGATGTCATGGCTGCCACATCCTCCAGGACCCCTCCCCCCTTCATAACAGATGTCACTGCTTCCCGGCCTGACCCACAGTGGTGGCAGGTGGAGGCAGCTTGTCTCTGCCTGGAAGAGTTGCTTCCTCTTGGAGCGTCCTTCGTAATTCTCCCCATTCGTGGGCTGCTGCCCACTTACTCGCCATTCCTAGTCAGGGGTTCCTGCCCACTGCCAGTGATGTCACTGGGCATCCTCTCAAAGACTTCATCCATGGAGGGCTTTGGGAATAGGCCCCTTCTTCTTGATATCACTGCCTCTCTGTCCTCACTACCATGACCTCTTACCCCTCTGACTGCCTTGACCTCAGACTATCCCATCTCAGACTTGAGGTTGTCCTTGGGGATGAGGGGTAGGCAGAGTGAAGCCTGGAGGAGGACAGCAGGGGATGGGGCAAGAGCATTCTGAAGGTATCTCCCCTTTCCTCTCCCCCAGGGAGCCTTTATGGTGTTTGGGGGAGTTCCCCCCATTCCCAATGCACAATTCATCCTCCCCCTTGTACATAGCCATGATTTGGGGGTGCCTATACCCCAACACTAAAGGGCTAAAAAACCCTCCCCCAGCCCCCAGGGCAAGTGGGGGGGCTCTCCTCCCCAGTCTGTCCCCAATCCTTCCTCCTGCCCAAATGCCTGCACTTCTGCCCTCAGCTCCAACTGCACCTTGATGGTGAAACCAGGCCCTTAACAGGGCAGGGATGGGAGTTGGACTCCCCAAATGCCTCATGGCAGGGCTCCTTTTTCTAAGGGCCCCCTGGCCCCCCCACCTTTTGTTGAGGTCCCACTCCCTACATACAATAGGGCCTTCCTTGCCTTTCTCCAATCCAGAGCTCCCCACAGCCTCCAGAAGAGACCTGGGGGTGTCTCTACCATTTTTGTCTCCCACCCAAATTCTGGTCCTTCCCCCTTGTTTCCCCTTTAAGAACCCAGGTGTGGTATTGCCCCATCTGCCTGGGCTGCCCTTGCCCCCTAGACGTCTGATTATAAGCCATAATGGGAAAAGGGCAAGGGGCAGGGTGGGGGGACTTGGAGGGAGGATAGAGCAAAACCCAGGACATTCAGTCCCTCCCCATGCCCACAACTGCTTTTAACCTTCTGTGTTCTGGGATTGCCAGAGGGTGGAGCAGAAACAGCTCTGTGGGAGAGGATACTCCATCTCCTCACGTCTGCCTTTTCTGCTCTCTGCCTGAGTGAAGCCAGAGGCATTGTATCTTTGGGATTTTTTGAATAAACAGGTGTTTTCCTGCTTCCTGTTTCAGGGGGCTCTGTTTTTATGTAGTCAATGGGATAACTTGACAGTCCCTGTCCAGGGATTAGCTCTTCTCTGCCCTGTCTCATTTGTTCCATCTGGAAAGTGAGCGGTTTGGATCAGATGATGGGTCAGGCCTTTGGAAATCCTCTCATCTGGAGCACCATGAATCCCATCCAATCCTAAAGTGATCAGTCCTGCTGGTGGAGCTGAGATGCCTTGGTGATCACTAGAGAGCTCAGTGGCAAGGCTAAGATGCCCAGATTCCTAGGGATCTCCCTTCACTTGAGGGCGTAGATACATAGGATGTTTTCCTGACATTTTCAGCACATGCTTACAGATGACCGGGGATGGCCCTAGGCACATTGAATCCTGAGTTTGACAGTTCTTCTAAGGAGCCCTTGTCATTGTCAATAAGCTACAGATCCCCACGGTGCCCCCTACCCCTATCCACCCACCATGTTTGTTTTTAGTACATCTGAGGCTGATGTTACTGATTCCCAGAATGCACCCATGGTGATTTTATCTTTGTTTATGAGCAACCATCAAGCTTCTGGAGAGCGTTCCAGTATTCACCAGCTCACTAAGGCTTGCCCCTTCTCCTCATCTCCTATAAGGGGGTGCATTCAATTCATTGAAGGGTCTCTACAGAGTTTGCCAACTACTCCCAGAGAAAAGGAGGGCGAGAGGAAGAGTCAGGAGCCCCTAACTATGGTTAGGTATTTGTGGGGGGAGGGTTCTGGCCCCAGGCCCTAACCTGAGCCCAGCACTCTTTTCTACTCCATACAGGCTCACTATCCCAGGAGCTCCAAGATCATTATGCAAATGACTATATTTCTGAAGGCAGGTAGGTGGCACCAGAGTGTACAGAGTGCTAGGCCTAGAGTCAGGAAGACTTGTCTTCATCAGTTCCAATCCAGCCTCAGATACTGACTAACTGTGTGTCCCTGGATGAGTCACTTCACCCTCTTTGCCTCAGTTTCCTCATGTGTAAAATGAGCTGGAGAAGGAAATGGCAAACCGCTCCAACATCTCTGCCAAGAAGATACCAAATGGGGTCACAAAGACTTGGATGTGATTCAACAACAGTAATCTTTATTTCTGTTCATCTCTCTCTCTCTTGAAAGCCAGCCCTGCCTCCCCATCACCAAATACACACAGACCATGTTCCCTGGCCTCGGGGAATTCACACTCTGGGAGGCTGGATGAGACACAAACACAGATAATTGTCATGCAAGGGAGAGTGAGCTAAAGGCAAATAGCTCAGACAACAGTATGTTGACAAACATTGAACAAATGGCCAAGCCAAGTGGATTTGTTTGCAGAAACAGAGTGGGGTATGTATGCTATGGGAAGATTATGCTTTATGAGCCTGTTATGAGCCTTTATCAAAATAGGTTGTGATGGCTTGTCCTTCATTCTCAAAGAGGACCATGACATCAGGAAGGCTATGCTATGACATGCAAGTGAATTGGATTTAAGTGAGGGAGGTTGTGCCAAGTCACCAGCCTCACTGTATCCTCCTGAGACATTGGGGTCCATCGGCCAGATAAGGATCAGGCAACTGGCTATGGCCCCCTTTTCAAAGCAAATTATGTAAGGAAGGAAAAGTTAAAAACTGTGCCTCATATCTTTATAGGTTGTTAAAAAATGTCATCCCCACTGAACACCTGGAAGGACATGGTCAGGTGGCCAGAATTAAGACACTAGCAGCTCATTCTCTTCCACAAACTAACAAACTACAAATCCCTCTCTGCATTACAGAAAATTCCCTAGTAATGCAAACGCTGTTCTGAAACTGGAGCATCAGTATAGCATCCCCCAGACATAATACTGACCCCTCAGAACATACTGTATTCTCATCCCAAATTGCAATTCAGTTTAGGTCTCCTGGTCACCAAAGGGTCCTTCAACTCCAGATGATGAGCCCCCACCAGTGGGGTCAGCTTTCAGTAGTCAGCCAGGATGATGAGCCCCCACCAGGGGGGTCAGCTTTCAGTAGTCAGCCAGGATGATGAGCCCCCACCAGGGGGGTCAGCTTTCAGTAGTCAGCCAGAACAGCATAACAGTAACTAGCATTTATTGAGCATTTTCAGGTGTTTCTCACAATTCTGTGATGTAGGTCCTATTACTTCCATTTTACAGATGAGGAAACTGAAGCTTTGAGAGACTAAATGACCTGACCAGGGTAACACATCCAGTAAGTGTCTGAGGCAGGATAACAATGAAGAAGAAGATGCATATAGCAGAGCATCAATTATGTGCCAGACATTATGCTGACATAAGAGCTTTATCAATATTCTGTCATTTACTCCTCACAACAACCCTTTGAGGTATGACATGCAATTATTATACCCATTTTATAGAGGAGGGAACAGAGGCAAATAGAGGTTAAGTGACTTACCCAGGTCTCATAGCAAGTAAGTATCCCAGGCCAGATTTGAACTCAGGTCTTCCTGGGTCCAGGTTTCAATCTACTATACCATCTAGCTGCCTTAAAAGCCATAAGAAACAATTAGCTCAGGGGTGTTTAAGTGGTGCAGTAAATAGAGCACTGGTCCTGGAGTCAGGAGGACCTGAGTTCAAATCCTGCTTCAGACACTTAACCCCAATTGCCCTGCCTTCCACCCTGCAAAAAGAAAGAAGAAACAATTAGCTCGGGGCGGCTAGGTGGTGCAGTGAGTAGAGCGCTGGCCCTGAAGTCTGAAGGACCTGAGTTCGGATCCGGCCTCAGACACTTACCACACACACACAAACAACAACAACAAAAAAAAAAACCTAGCCGTGTGACCTTGGGCAAGTTACTTAACCCCAATTGCCCTCCAAAAAGCAAAAAAAAAAAGAAAAGAAAAGAAACAATTAGCTCAAAGGAAAGTCCTTTACTAAATGTCATAGTAAGAAACACCCTTTACAAACTTGGGTGCACTGTCCCACCAACACAAGCAGCCTCTACAGGGAGCTTGGACACAGATCCCAAGCAGAAGAGCCCACATCGGGAGTGTGTGGCCAGGCCCAGGTGGAGGTTTCAGTCTGTGGCCAAGGTACTGCTAGGAGGAAGGGGAAAGGAAGGAATTAAACTTTCACTAAATACTTGCCATTCAGCACTAGGGATACAGATAGAAGCAAAAAGAAAGGCAATGCCTGTCCTCAAGGAGCAGGTGATGTAAGGGAACTTAAGTGGCTGTGGCTGGGAAGGGAATGAAGGCTCACTGGCCTGAGCCCTCCAAAAATGGACACTGTACTCACCAGTGAAAGGAGACCCTCCTAGCAGAGGACAATCCCAGGGTGAGAAGCCACGAGGAGGCCCCAGGTGGGGAATTACAGAGCAGAGCTGGGAGCATGGGCACCCCCCTGCCATCAAGACCTTTCAAAGCTCACCCAGGCCATTTCCAGGATTCCTGCACCTCCAAGCAGGAAAGAACTAAGCATAAAGACAGCAATCAGACCCCGTGGCAGTCCCTAATAGAGAAGACCTGAGGTCTCTCCACACCCGGAGGCTTACAGCAAGCCTTCCTCACTCAAGCATAGCCATCCAGAAAAAAAGGGAAGCAGTTCACTTCACTGGTTAGCATACTGAGCCCCAGATCAGCAGCCCCAGAGGCAGCAGACCAGGCTCAGTCATGTTCCCAAGTCCATATGGGGATTCTATCAGCTGTACACTGTGCACAATGTACATGTGCAGCATGTTCATAAGGATGGGGTTCATTGGTCAGTCCCCCACTACATTAATAATGAAAACTGACATAGAGCACATTAAAGTTTGGAAATCTCACGGGAGAGACTCACCATAAACCTGTGTGGTAGGTATTTCAGCTAACATCATCTCTATTTTATAGAAGAGGAAACTCCGAGTATGTTCATGGTCACATCCACAGCTGGAAAGGGCCAGAGTAAAGACTGGAAGACCAGTCTTACCAACTCCCCATTTTATACCTTATCTACTAATAGTATGCTGTGGTGCCTGGCCCTGAGTTGGATGGTACCTGACATCGACAGAGAGATGTGGCAGATGGGAAGAGTCCATTGCAAGCATGGAGGATGATGGGAGCAGAGTCAGAGACAGGGAGGGCAGCAAGAAAACTGGGAGTCCTTTATTCAAGCTGGTAGGCAGACTGTATGAAGAAGAGGGACAGGAGACACAAAGGGTACATACATATGGCCTGGGATGGACTAGTCAATATTGATAGGACTGAAAAGCAGACTTTGACCCCTGGGCCAGGGTCAGAGGTTCCTGCTCTTCTCTGCCATACTTCCCAGAGAATGTCTTGGATCTGGAAATGGCAGCAGCCAAAGGCAATGGTAGAGCATCTAAAATCCAAGAGGCCTCATCTGTTGGAGGAAGGGGCAGAGGAGGGAACCACCCCAAGTAGTGGGCTAGCAGGAGAACAGGCTAGCTGAAGAATAGCAGGGAAGAGAGCCATGATGCAGAGGAGAAAGCCCAGCCCTGGCCTTCTGCCCTCAGTATTAGGAACTAGAAAGGGCTCAATGCCCCAATTACCTCTTCCTCTCCCCCTCAAAAAAATTCATTTCCCCTGTTAGGAGAAGTATTGTAAATTTGGAGGACTATATGACCAAGTTACTGGGGAATGATGAGGATCTGCAGAGACGAAGGAGATATTTATTATACACTTGAGTGTGAGCCCTTTGTATTTTACATTTTAGTTCAGGTTAAAAAAGAAATTGGCCTATATTCAATAGATTGGGTTTGTTTCCAAGAATGTTAATTGTGCCCAGAGGCCTATAAAACTGTGCATACCCTTTGACCCAGCAATACCCCCACTAGTTCTGTATCCCAAAGAGATTTTTTTTTAAAAGAAAAAGGACATATGTGTACCAAAAATATTTCTAGAATCTCTTTTTGTAGTGGCAAAGAATCAGAAATCAAGGGGATGTCCATCAATTGGGGAATAGCTAAACAAGTTGTGGTATATGACTGTGATGGAATATTATTGTGCTATAAGAAATGAGGAAGTGGATTTTAGAAAAACCTAGAAAGACTTACATGAACTGATGCAAAGTGAAATAAGTAGAACCAGGAGAACCAGTACACAGTAACAGCAATATTGTATGGTGATCAACTGTGATCAATTAGCTATTCTCAGCAATACAATGATCCAAGACAATTCTGAAGGACTTAGGGATGAAAAATGCTATCCACCTGCAGAGAAATAAATGATGGAGTCTGAATGCATTTTGAAGCAGACTTTTTTTAAGCTTTCTTTTTCTTGTTTTTTTTTTTGTCTGTTTCTTCTTTCACAACATGACTAATGTGGAAATATGTCTTGCATGACTGCACATGTATAACCTATATCAAATTGCTTGCCTTCTCAAGGGGCGGGGTGGGGAGGTAAGGAGGTGGAGAATTTGAAACTCAAAGTTTAAAAAAAAACAAATGTTTTTTGAACACGTAGTCAGAAAAAAATTTTTTTAAAAAAGAAAAAATGTTGATATTTTGTTTTGATATTTTGCCTAAAATTTCCTCCCCCTTTCTCTTGCCAGGGGACCATTATAATGAAACATTTTAAAAAATAGATATGTATTGGTATCTTTAGTTTTCATGTCATGTGTATCCTTTCCCCTCCTCATCCCCCAGAATAAAGAATTTTTAAATTAAGAAGAGAAAAAAAGAGGGGGAAGATTGTCAAAAACCAATGAATACATCAAAAATGTCTGCCAAGGAGTGGTGGCAAGTGTATTCTCCTGTCTCTCCTTCAGAGTCAAGCTTGCTCTTTGTAATTTCGCAACATTCCTTTTTTTTAAATTTGCAAATAGTACTTGATTTTTTTTCAATTACATGTAAAGAGTTTTCAACATGCATTTTAATTAGATTTTGGGTCCCAAATTTTTCTCCCTCCCTTGCCCCTCCCCAAGACAGCAAGCAATTCAATATAGGTCATATATGTGCAATCATGTTCCCACATTAATCATGTTGTGAAAGAATCAGAACAAAAAGGGAAAACCACAAGAAAAACAAAAACATAAACAGTGAAAAGATTATGCTTCAATCTGCATTCAGACTCCATGGTTCTTTCTCTGGTTGTGGATGGCATTTTCTGTCATGAGTCTTTTGGAATTGTCTTGGATCATTGTGTTGCTAAGAAGAACCAAGTCTATCATAGTGGATCATCTCCCAATGCTGCTGTTATTGTATACAATGTTCTCCTGCGTCTGATCATTTCATTCAGGATGAGTTAATTTAAGTCTTTCCAAGTTTATTTATTCTTTAATTCATTTATTTGTTTACTTATTTATTTTTAGTTTTCAACATTCATCTCTATAAGATTTTAAGTTCTAAATTTCCTCCCCTTCCTTCCCCTTCCATCTTCCCAGGATGGTGTGCAATCTGATATAGGCTATACATGTACAATCATATTACACATATTTCCATATTAGTCATGTTGTAAAGAACAATTAGAACCAAAGGGAAAAACCAACAGAAAGAACAAAAAAAAAGAGAGAGAGAGAAAATAGTCTGCTTCAATCTGCATTCAGACTCCATAGTTCTTTCTCTGGATGCGGAAAGCCTTTTCCATCATGAGTCTCTTGCAATTGTCTTAGTTCATTGCATTGCTAAGAAGAACTGAGTGTATCAAAGTTAGTCATCATACAATGTTGCTAATGTTCACATGGTGGTCAGAAAAAAAAACATACAAGGACACTCTCAGGGTCTCTCTCAAGAAACTTTGGAGCTGACTGTGTGACATAGGAGACTGGCACAGGACCACTCAGCATGGTGTGCCCACATCAGAGAGGGTGCTGTGCCCTGTGAGCAAAGCAGAATTAAAGCAGCTGAAAGGAAAGGCAGGATGGGCAAATTTAGATAACCTAGCCCAAATGTTCACATGGACTATTTGTGCCTGACCTGTGGTAGAGCATCCGAAGCTCATATTGGCCTGGTCAGCCACAGTTGGACACACTGAAACTTGACTCTAGCATAGTGATGTCATTTTGGTGCTCTTTGAGAATGAAGGCCAACCAACCAACCAATCAACTATTACTGTGTACAGTGTTCTCCTGGTTCTATCAGTCACTTCAATCAGCATCAGTTCATGTAACTCCAGGTTTTTCTGAAATCTGCCTGCTCATCATTTCTCATAGAACAACAGTATTCTGCTACATTGTAAACCACAACTTGTTCAGGTCATTCCCCAATGGATGGACATCCCCTCAAGTCTTTGATCACAAAAAGAGCTGCTATAAATATTTTTGTGCACATGGAACCTTTCCCCTTTTTTATGATCTCATTGGCGTACAGACCTAGTAGTGGTATTGCTGGACCAAAAGTTACAAAGAGCTTGGATGCCCGTTGGGTATAGTTCCAAATTGCTCTCCAGAATGACATTCATTCTTTTTTACGGTTTTACAGTTGTTCTTTCCATTGATATTGTTGTATTCATTGTGTCTTTTTTTTTTTTTGCTCAGTTCCCTTCATTTTTTCATCATCTTTTAAATATTTTCCTAATTTTTGATATTTGATATATTGTTAGCCTGAGTGCTTACATGGGAGCTGAGGGCCCTTTAATCTTTTCTGTAGCATCCTAGGGCAGCTAGGTGGCACCAGAGTGCCCGGAGTGCAAGCCTGGAGTCAGGAAGACTCACCTTCTAGAATTCAGATCTGGCTTCAGACACTTCCTAGCTGCGTGATCCTGGGCAAGTCACTTAACCTTGTTTGTCTCCCTTTCCTCATCTGTAAAATGAGCTTGGAGGAGGAAATGGCAAACCTGTCCAGTATCTCTGCCAAAAAAACCCCAAATGAGGTCATGAAGAGTGGGACACGACTGAAATAACTGAACAGTAGCATCCTAAACACAAAGCAAATTCAATTGTTTCTAGGGGGACACCCTGGTGAAGGCCAAAATGAGCTAAAGAGAAAGATAAGTCTTCCAAGATCGAGCTACGTCTGTATCAGTCCAAATCTGGGTTCTGGGGTACCAGTTGTAGATAAAGGGTGGGAGAAGAGCTGGATTTCAGAGAGCCCTGCATAGCAGGATAAGGAATGAGTACTTTCCCAGGTAGGCAATGGAAAACTACAAAAGAGTCAGTGTTGACATGTGGCAGGATCAGAGAGGGGTGTAGGGAATATGATTTGATCAGCCAGGTTGCTTGGTGATTAGAGTTCCAGAGCTGGAATCTAGAGGCCATCTGTGAGACCTTCAACTGTAAAACAGATGTGACTACCAACCGTGAGGATAAAATGAGGTATTTGTAGCACAATGCCTAGCACACAGTAGGCAGTATATAAATGCTCATTTCCTTCTCTTTTCATTTGAGAGATGCATTGGAAGAACAATTAGAAAACTTCTAAAATGGTCATTAAGAGGTAACATGGCCAGGGCCACGGTAAAGTTAAGAGGGGAGAGGGATCAACATAAGACAAATGCATGTGTGTATGTGTATACAAATCTATGCATATGTGTGCATATGTATGTGTATGTGTATGCACACACACACACACACACACACACACATACACACACAAAGAAAAACTTGCTAAGAATTGAAGCTCCCCCAGAGCAGAAGAGGCCGGTGGCTGACAGTGGAGTCCCCCTCACCAGTGAAGGATGGAGCACTTGATCAGGAGCTGAAGTTTGGGGCTCCTGGCTTGACCTTGGTGCTATCTGAGTGGCTGGAGGGGCTTAGGGGGTATGAGTGCAAGGGAGCACAGACGCCCTTGTTCCATCCTTGAGAGGATGGTAATGCCAATCAGTAATCATTCATGTTTACAGGAAGCAATGAAAACTCCAAGTCCTATTAGAATGTATATTATCATTATCCAGTGGTTGAAGGTCAGATGAAATGTCTTCCCCTGAACAATGTTTTGCAGGGTGTTGGGAAGCTGGTGGGATGATCCGTAGTCAGCAGCTCCCCTCTTTGAAGTATCCCAAGGAGAGTGATGAGGAAGAGGCTTAAATGCAGAAGGGCCCTATTCTGGCTCTGCTGACACCCAGCCCAGGGCCAGGCCCATCTCAGAGGAGACAGACATGTAACAGACTTTCAGACCATCAGAGCTCAGAGGGACTGGAACCCTTATCAGGATCATTTTACAGAGAAGGAAACTGAGGCCCACCCAGTGGAGAAGGGTGGAGGGACTTGCCAAGGTCACACCAGTGGGCTAGGTGGGGCAGTGAATAGAGCACCAGCCCTGGAGTCAGGAGGACCTGAGTTCAAATCTGACCTCAGACACTTAACATTTACTAGTCCTGTGACCTTGGGCAACGCATTTAACTCCAATTGCCCTCCAAAAAGCAAAAATAAAATAAAATCATTGAACCATCTTGCAGATGACAGTGGAACTCTGCTGAGCTACTGTAACTGGCACACAGGAGGAGAGTCCACAGCTCGGAAGCCAGAGATGGGTAGTTTCTGCAGACCTCCTCAGCTGATGACAAAGCCAGGTCCCCCCATTTCTCCCAAGCTCTTTATCCTCCGAGGTGTGAGGCAGAGAGAGCAGGAGCTGCTGGGCGGGGTCTGAACACGCAGATGGTACGGTTTGGGGGACACTGAGCAAGGCCAGGCCAGGAGCCCTGGGGCGGGGGCGGAGAACGCCACCTGCCGGGCACATTCTGCATCGCAGCTGCCGCCTGGCGGCTCCCCGGGCCCCAGCTGGAGGCGGGGCCCCAGGCCATTCCGGGGGTGTATCCCGGGAGCCCTGCATTCCTTACGGCCTACCCCCTTCCTTTTCACATCTCTGACCTCCGTAACCTCATCACTAAGCTCTGAGCCCTGAGCATACAGCAGGCGCTCCATGAATGTCCACCCCCTGCCACCTCACTGAGCGTCTCCACCGCTTCACCAGGGACGTCTCAGAGGGTCCCTCCCTCGGTGTCTGTCTTACCCTCGGACTCCCGATACACAAAAGGGTAAACTGAGGCCTGAGCGGCCTCTCCTTCTCGTGATGTCCCCATTTGACAGATGTGGCTGATGGTGCTGGTGTGGGAGTGAGGTCAGAGGTCATAAGAGGCAACCCGCGGCCCTGGCTGACCTTTGACCTCGGGTCAATTTTGTCTCCCTCGCCGCCCCCCCCCCATCACCCTGTACCCAAGATGGTGGCTATGTGCGGGCATCCCCTCTCCCCACCCCCACAGTAGGGCTACAGCAGAGCAGGTAGCACAGCCGGGGTTGTCGCTAGCCTGGATAGGTTCAGCCTTCATGGGCCCCGCCTCCGCGTCTGGGACGCTCTCCCGCTGCTCATTGGCCCGGCTGCCGGTCACTCAGACGTTTCAAAACCCCGCCCCGCCCTTCTTCGCGACCGTTAGTCGCGTAAACAACTCCTCCCTCTCTCGCGCACGCTCCCGAGCTACCGAGCGCGCGCGTGCGAGACACCGCCCCTCCTCTCCCGCAGGGGCCGCGTGAAGGGCCGGGTTCAAACCGCCCAATCGGTGGCGCCCGCTCCCCACTTCGCTCCGCTAGGCCCCGGCCTCCCCCTATCCATTCCGGTTCCTCGGCCAGCTCCGTGCGTGCACCGTCTCCCACGCTCTCATTGGCCTTCCGCCTCTCGGGGCCGGCCTTGATCCGCCCTCGCCCCCCTCCCCCTCCCCCCCATCCCATTGGCCAACCCCAACACCTCGGGCCCGCGGCCCCGTCACCAACGGGCGGCAGGCGCGCGCGCGAGCGGGCGCGCGCACGTCGTGGAACGGACGTGCCCACGTCGTTGGGGCGGGGGGGGGAGTGTCCCGGCGCATATAAAAGGGAGTCGCTGCGCGCGCCCCGGACTCAGTGCGGCGGGGCAGCCGAAGGGGCGGGCGAGTGGTCGCGGGAGCGGGCGCGGCGGCGGCGGCGGCGGCAGCGGTAGCGGCGGCGGCAACTGCTGCTCAGGACCGGGAGCGGGTGCGGCCCGCGGCAGTCGCGGGGCCTGGCCCGGCGCCGAGGAGGAGGAGTCGGAGCCCGGGCGCGCCGGGCACGCGGGGGAGGCGGCCCCCTCCCCCGACCCCCCATCCCGGAGGCCGCCCCGAGGCGGGGGCTTGGGGGGAGCCGCCCCCGGGCCCCAGCGACATGGTGAGTTGGGCTGGGGAAGGCCTGGGCTAGGCCGGCCGGGTGTCCAGCCTGGAGGAGGATGAGGAGGAAGAGGAGATGGGTCGGGGAGGTAGGCCCCGGTGTCCAGCCTGGAGGAGGCGGCCCTGGCCAGGAAGGGCCCCGGCGGTGGCCATCCCGGTGGGTGTCTCCTGGTTGGGGGGGGAGTCCCGATACCCCCAGGGACCATAAGCCTGCCCCTCTCCCCGTGATGGGCAGAATGAATGGGCCCCCGCTTGCGTGTTTGCACACGTGTGTCAGTGCTCTGTTGGGGGGGGGGTGGTCCTGGGGTCCACCTCCTCCCAGCCTGGTGCCTTCCCTTCCCGCGGCCCCCAGAACTCCAACGTGGAGAACCTGCCCCCCCACATCATCCGCCTGGTCTACAAGGAAGTGACGACGTTAACCTCGGACCCCCCCGACGGCATCAAGGTTTTCCCCAATGAGGAGGACCTGACAGACCTGCAGGTCACCATCGAGGGCCCAGGTGAGTGCCGCCCCTCCCCCCACCCCACTCCCGCCGCGCCCACGCTCACCCTGTGCCCCTTGTCTCGCCAGAGGGGACACCCTATGCAGGGGGTGTGTTCCGAATGAAGCTGCTCCTGGGCAAGGACTTCCCGGCAGCACCCCCCAAGGGCTTCTTCCTCACGAAGATCTTCCACCCTAACGTGGGGGCCAATGGCGAGATCTGTGTCAACGTGCTCAAGAGAGACTGGACAGCTGAGCTGGGCATCCGCCACGTGCTGCTGGTGAGCAGGGCAGGGGTTCCAGGTGGGGGGCCTGGGGCCCCTCAATGACAGCTTCCCTGAGCCCTGGCTGCCTGGTCTGTGGGCCCAGGAGCATCATGGGACTTGTAGTCTGGGCCTGGGCCCAGCCTCTGGCTGGTTGGGCTCTGGTCAGCAGCCTCTTTGGGGGCCTCAGCTACCTGCTCTTAGGCTAAGCTGAAATTTTGCGGTACAGGCTGTGTTCAGGGGGGGTTCCTGCTGCTGTCACCCCAGGGGGCTGTTTGAGAGGGGGAGGGTTGGCACACTGCCTTCATTTGGCCCCCCCACCCTTGTGCAGACTATCAAGTGCCTTCTGATCCACCCGAACCCCGAATCGGCACTGAATGAGGAGGCTGGCCGCTTGCTTCTGGAGGACTACGAGGAGTATGCAGCCCGGGCACGGCTGCTGACAGAGATCCATGGCGGGGCTGGGGGCCCCGGGGCCATGAGGGTGGCCAGGGGAGGGCCTGGGGGGGCTGAGGCTGGCCCAGCAGAGGCAGGGGCCTCCTCCTCGTCCCCTCCAGGCCCTGGCGCTGAGGGCCCCATGGCCAAGAAGCATGCTGGGGAACGAGACAAGAAGCAGGCCGCCAAAAAGAAGACGGACAAGAAGCGGGCTCTGCGAAGGCTGTAGGAGGGGCCCCCCCACCCCAGGAAGGCATGGGGAGGAGGGGGCAACTTTTGTATCTCACTAAGTTATTTAAATTATGGTGGGGGAGGGTAGTGGGAGGGGGGCTGGGTTTTTTTCTAAAATAAAGTTGAAAAAGCAGCACATGAAAGTTCACATGATGATTAAGGTTGAACAGAGACCTGACTGGTTTGATGGCCCATAGCCACGTTCATTGGGCCTCTTTGCTCCAACAAAACCAGTGGTTGGAGCCAAGGGGCCCTCACATCATGCTCAGGCCTTTATGTTCTCCCCTTATGGGCTCTCTCCTGGGTGCCAGAGGTTGCTCTACCAAGGATCCTCTGAGTCTGAGATGAGGCTGGGCTCCATGGGGTCTGTATCAAGCTTCCATTGTCCTAAAGGAGGCTTGGATCATAGCTGGAAGGCCTCTTCAGCCCAAGATGAATGTAGAGTTCTATGGCAGCTTCTGATGCTGCTGGCCGGGCCCATCTGGTGCAGTTGTCACTTCAGGTTGATCCAGCTTGGGAATTCTGGAGTCGGTGCTCTTCACTCAGGGCCCCTCTTCTCCTTTGGCAAGGGCTGGCATCAGTACCCTCCCATTCCCTGGTCTTGAACATGAAATGCTGGGCTGGGCTCACTGCTCTATGGGTTAGATGCCCTTTGGTCACTACTGCTGAGGAAACCCAGTACCTTGGGTCCACAGAGAATGAAGTTTGTTGGAAACAAGCAGATCATGGGAAGATGGGATCCTTGAGTGGGGACCTGAGGCCAGTGGTCAGGGCTAGGTCCTAAACATAATGTAGGGGGCTGGGCTCCTAAGGCCTCAGATGAGCTCCCAGGGGGTGAGTGGGCCATGAAGTGGGTCTAGAATGCCCAGGCTTCTGCTCCCAATTCATAAAGCCTTTGGCCTTGGGTGTATTTTAATCCGAAGCCTTGAAATTATGAGGGGTTGAAGATGCCAGAGAGTAAAGGGGCCCCTGGAAGAGACTAGGGAAGGGTAGGCAGAGCCCTGGCCAAGGCCCAGCCTGAGGGTGTGCAGCTATACAGCCCCTGCTCAGGAGCTGGCGACCTGGTGCCAGGGACATTTGCCAGCAGTCACCTGAAAACAGCGGGCTTCTGCTCTTGAGGCAGGGTGCTGGACACCCAGACAGTGAGCCATGAGTTCCTTGTGGCAAATGAACTGGCCACATGTACAGACTGACTTCCAGAGACACTTGGCCTGATGCTAATTGTGCTGGGGGGGGGGGGGGTACCTAGCAAATTAGATGGCATTGAACACACAGGCTAATGCCTCATCTTGGCTTCATTTCCATTAATTTGTCCAAAGCCTAATTCTGGAGTTCTCCCATTCAAGAACATGGGCAGCTTATTTTCTGTAGAGGTTTGGGTTAATTTCTATTGTGCCCCCCCATCCCCAACCCCAGCCTAATTGCTCTTGGGCAACATAATCATAATTCTTACCTAGCTCAGACTTATGTAGACCTCTCCTTGCTAAGTAATTTTCCACACATACACACCCCCATAGTCCCAGGACTAAACCCCAAATCCGGATGCATCCAAAGTCGGTCACATCCTGCCCCCGTTTCTACACCTTCCTATCACATAGCCTGGGGGATGCCCCATCTCCAGCACCCCCATGCACAAAGAGCCCTTTCCTGTACCTTCTCTCAGTGATTCATTCTGCACCCATCTCGTCTGTAAATACTGGTTTTTATGTTGTCTCGTCCATTAGGCAGTTGAGAATCCCTAGTCTGCCTCCTATGTTTAGCCCTTAGCAGTGCCTAGAGTGCCTAGCACACAGTAGGTCCTTAATGCCTGCTGACTTCTTGATATATCCCCCTTAGTGCCCCCAGGCCTATTTGGCTCAGCTGAGGGTCCATATCCTCTCTTCCTCCCGTTCTCCCAACAGGCCATCTTCAAGGTGTTAACACCCCCAGAGCAGATGCTCCTTCTACCGGAAGAGAAATTGGCCCAGAGCTGAGCTGTGGGCAGCGCCAGCCCCCTCCCCCACACCAAGCTACCAGAGCAAGGGGCCCTTCATTAGCTTCCCCCTAGCAACAGAAATCACTCCACAGCAAACCCTAAGCAAAGAGGGTCACTCTGTACCAATCCCCTAGCAACAGAGGCAACTCCATAGCAACCCAGACAAAAGCTACAATAGCTCTCCTTCCCGGCAGCAGAGGCTTACTTCTGGGGGTCCTCACAAGTACTATTTCACATATACCCAAACATGGGGGACAAAGGATTTTCCCCAGAACCCAGGATAGTTTCCCTCCCCCTGCAAATACCAGAATCTCCTTGCCCACCCAGACAAGATTGCAGGGGGTGAACTTTATTAAAAAGGTGCACAAGACATCATTATATTCATAAAGTCCAAACCCCTGGGCCACTCTGTGATCTCCTAAATAATCCCCACATTAGCCAACAGAGCATCAGAAAACGAGGGGGTGGGGCCCAGGCAGGACAGCTTAGCCATAGCAACTCGAAATGAGCTTTTCCATAGCAACTGGAGACAGGTGCTCCATAGCAACCAGCAGCAGGAACCAGTTACAAGCCCCAGATCCCCTGATCATCTCCAGGGCCCTGCTCACTGCCTTTCCCCTCCTCCTCACCGCCTTTCCCCTCCTCCTCACCTGAGTCACAAGGACCCTAGGGGCATGAGTTCTGAAAGTCAGGAATGGGGGAGGGATGGGGATGGGGTGGACTAAAGCTCCTGGAAGGGCTCCCTTCATACTACAGAAGGTCAGCATCACGGGGGTTGGCTGTGTGTCTGTGAACCAGCTAGAAGGGAGCTGGTTTGGATGCCAGCAAGGAAAAGTCCTAGTAACCTGAGGAAAGAGCCCTAGGACCTCTGTTCAAGCAGGACTGGGACTAGAACCAAGTCACTCAGGGGCCATAAACACTGGGTTCTAAGAAAGGCTCCCTAACTCTGGCCCAGAGGCAAGATTCCCAAGTAATAAAACAAAGGACACCATTTGCATAAGGTCACCAGATAAACCTGAGATATTCAGGCTCCAGCTTCCTTACTTGTAAATTAACTTCCCTCCTTTTGGAGGCAATCAGGATTAAGTGACTTGCCTAGGATCACACAGCTAGTAAGTTTCTGAGCTAAGATCTGAATTCAGGTCTTCCTGACTGAAGGGCTGGTGCTCTATCCACCAAACCTACCTGCCCCTAAAATCGCTTTTTTTTCTGCCTTCAAGGTCCCTCCAGTGCTCAAAGACCATCAGATGAGACCAGCGCCCCCTTCCCTGCTCAATGAACAGGACTTCCCTTTAAGGTGGGCCACAGAACACCCCACCTCCTCCCCTAAGTACTGCTATCCATCAAGCGGACGGTTTCCTTCGCTCTGGGAGAAGGAAAGGAAGAGGCAGCAGAGACAAGGTGGGCAGTCTGACTTAATTTATTAGCCAAGGGCAGGCCTGGCCCCTTAGGTGCTCTTGGGGGGGCGGGTCCGCTTCTTCTTCACCACCACTGGCTTCTGACTCCGAAGGATGGCGCTGGCCCTGCGCAGAGCGGCCTAGGAAGGAAGAGGGGGAGGCCTGAGGGAGGAATCCCCCGCCCCCTCCCGGCTGGCCCCCAGCAGCACCCCGCCCCCTCTGCGGCTCCCCCCTCAGCCCAGGCTCTCACCATGCGAAGGTCTTTGCGGTACTTATTCTTGCGGATGATGTGCCGCACGCTGTTAAGTGTGGCCCGGGCATTTTTGTTGATGGTGGTCCTGACGTAGGAGGTGGCAGGCTTCCTCTGACCTGGGGGGAGAGCAGGGGTCTGGGCCGCCCGCCGCAGCACTACCCCACCCCAGTCCGGCCCCTCCCCCTCCCGGGGCACGCTCCCTCCTCCCTGGGGCCGTGCCCACCTGCCCGCCGCTTCAGCACCACCACGATGCCCTTGCCGTCGGCCGCCGGCTCGATGCCCACCGTCTTCCGGTGGATCAGCCCGTTGTAGCGGAACGAGTTTCGGGCCTTGAGGTTGTTGGGCTCCTGCGGGGAGAGGGGCGGTGAGTGGGGTCCCCCAGCCGGGGTCCCCTCCCAGCCCGCGGTGCCCACCCCGCCCCACTCACGGTGCTGTACGTCTGCTTGTTGCGCTTGATGAGGAAGCTGGAGCAGTTCCGAAGGACCATCCACTGCAGGTGGGCCGACATGGCGGGGGGGGGGGAAGCTGGGGGCGACAAGGGGGGGGGGTCAGAAGACGGGGGGAGGGCCTGGAGACCTGGGGCGGAGGGAGACCCTTGGCGGGGAGCTGGAAACCTTGGGCGGGGGAGAGAACCCCGGGGGCCTCAGGCGGCGGCTTTCAGAGCCACGAGGGGCAAGCGGAGTCCGCCATTACCTGCTCTCGCGACGGCTCCCGGAGACGGAAAGGAGGCTGCTGGGGGCGGGGCGGAGTCTTTAATAACCCTGCGCGCTTCCGCTTCCGCTTTTGCTCGGCTAGGCCCGGACGTTTCCGGAGCCTTTCGGCTCCCCGCGGCCCCGCCCCGCTCCCGCCGGGCTCGCTCGGGCGTTTCCGGAGCCTTTCGGCCGGCCCCCGCCACCCGGCTGTGATGAGCACGGCCGCTAGGTGGCGCAGCGGGTGAAGCGCTGGCCGGCAGGCAGCGGGGCGGCAGTTGTGATCCTCTCGGGCCGCGTTCCCCACGTAGCGAGGGGGGCTCATAAAGCAGAGGCCCAAAGGCTCCAGCCGAGAGAAGGGACGCGGCGGTCCCTGCGGTCCCGCATCCTCGCAGGTCCCTGTCCCCGCCGCTGTCCGGGCTGGCCAGCCCAGAAGGGCCCCTTAAGCATTGATTAAGCACCTGCTATGTGCTGAGCCAGAGCTCAGCAGCGGCCCCACCCCCCCACTGCAGACAAGGGGCCAGAGCTCGGACTTGCACAGGGTCCCGGAACCCCATCTGCCTCCATCGCCCATTTATTAAGCACCGACTGCATGCAAGCCCTGGGGCCACAAAGGCTGAAGGGAGGGCCCCGCCTGGGGTTTCAGGGGGGTCCTGGGTGGCCGCGTCTCCCGCCCAGGGAGCCTGGAGTGAAGGGAGGGTGGGGACTGGGGGTCAGTGGGGACTGGCCCTGGAGCAGAGTGGCTATAGAACGTGGGTCCCAGCCCAGCCCCACAGGGCCATAGGGAGCCACAGAAGGTTGTAGAGGAGCTGCAGCCCCGTCAGAGCACTTTGGGGGAGGAGGAGGAGGCCCAAGGCCAGGAGACCTGGCATCAGCCCAACTTGTTCAGCACCTCTGGGTTCCCGGCGCTCCCACTGGGACCCCCAGGGATGCTGGGGCACTTGGACAGGTCCGTCCCCTCCCTTCCCAGGTTTCCCCCTCTATAAATGAGGTGACTCAGGCAAGAGAGAAGGGGGAAGGGCCCAAGGATGTCTGAGCAGCCTACACAGCACAGTCATTTTGGAGCTACAGCCTGTGGTGGAGTCAGGCTGCTGCCCTGGCCCTCCAGCAGGCCATGCCTTTTCTGTGCCTCATTTTCCCCAGCTTTATGGAGCCAGAGGGGTGGGCTCTGAGTTCTGTGGCTTGAGCTCTGGACAGAACTACTTCACCCTGTGGTCCCTGGAGATCTGAGGCCCCTGGGTTGGCACCAGACCACCCAGCGCCACTCCTGAGGCAGGAGGCCCAGCCGAATCAGCAAAGTCACTCCAAAAGTGGGTGGCCTGGGCCTCCTGCCTTCTGGTCTGGATGGCAAAGCGCTCTCCAGGATGTGTTTCCTTCTAGGCATGATGAGGGAAAGGGTAATAGGTTCTACCAAGGACCCTGATCCTTATCAGTCACCAGAAACCCTGCAATTCAGTCTGGAAAGAATTCACCAGGCTCAAGCAAACTTGGAAGCTGAGATTGTAAAAGTTTATTGTTACGCTGCACAGCACAGCGGGCGAGGATTCTTAGGGAACCTGCAACCTTACAGAAATCACAGGTATGGTTTTAAGAAGTCAAGACAGTAAATCAGGTGTCAATTATGCTAACTAGGTGAGTAAGGGTGGGATTAGGAAGGAGTTAAGGAGTGGTCAGTGCTTAAAGGACCATGCACTTTTTTTTTTTGGAGGGCAATTGGGGTTAAGTAACTTGCCCAAGGTCACACAGCTAGGTTTTTATTTGTGTGTGCGTTAAGTGTCTGAGGCCAGATCTGAACTCAGGTCCTTCTGACTCCAGGGCCGACGCTCTACTCACTGCGCCACCTAGCCGCCCCTATAGACCATGCACTTTTAATATCAACTGCTGTATTAACAATGCAATATTCAGTATGCCTATGGCAATTATAAATAGGCTTATGTGGTTATTAATTGCAAAATATATCACGCTCTCTATATGGGGGATAAAGCCAGAACATTTATTAAAATACCAAATAACCGAGTCCCAAAACCAGAAAGTCAAAGCCATCAGGGTAGTTATGAAATTGGCACAAGTACTTAATGCAGTAACCAACCACATTCTTAAGCCTTCAAAACAGAACAGGCTACTTCAGGCAAAGGTCCTTCTCTCCCCACTCACAGGGACTGCTCAGCGTCCAGGAAGCATGCTCACAACAGCTCCAGCCCCCCACAATTCCAGTCCCTGGCAGTCCCCAACAAGAGTCCTTAGCAGAAATTCTGGCTGGCTCAAAAAGGGGTTTGGGCCTCCACCTCTACCTCGCCAGTCACTGCTGTTGCTGCTGTTGCTGTGGCCACCAACAGTCCCCAATGGTCCCCAATGGTCCCCAATGGAACTCTAGCTTTTTTTTCCTCTTACTCTTGCCCCGCCCCCTCCTGCTATGTCAGCAAGTCCAATGGGGCATGGAAGAACTTTAAATCCCATAACCCTTACATTACTGCGCAGGCAAAAAACAAAAACAAAAAAGGGGCGGCGAGGTGGCGCAGTGAGTAGAGTGCTGGCCCTGGAGTCAGAAGGACCTGAGTTCGGATCCGCCTCTGACACTTAACACACACAAACAAAAAAAAACCTAGCCATGTGACCTTGGGCAAGTTACTTAACCCCAACTGCCCTCCAAAAAAGCAAAAAAAAAAAAAACAACCCCATTACTGCGTAGGCATATTGCCCATAATAGCCCAAGGTGGGGCTACCTGGAGGTGTGGTTTTAGGCCTGACAGATCACTAAAGTCAGCCATCGGTCACGGCCTCCGAGGAGTGCCACCCATCAATGTCATGTTTGACAAGATGGATGTTGGGAACCAAGGCTAACAGAGACTCAGTATGGGTGTAATTGGCTAAGGAGTTAACCTATAGATAGGGCACTGAAGGATTCATGGTGCAGCTGGTCACTCTACTAGGGGAGATAACATTTGCCTAAGCTAAAATGTTTATAGATGGTTTAGTGAAGGATTCATAGGTGTAGCTTGTTATTGTTCCAAGCAGAGATAAACAGTTCATGAGTTGTTGCTGGCCAGAGTGCTGGCAGGGGAAGGGGCAGAGTTAATGCTTTGAGACTGGGGAGGGGGAAATGTGATTTTACAGACTGGTTTTACAAATTGATTTTACAGACATAGATCCCAAAGCACCCCGTTTACAAACTGATGTTACAAACTGATATTACAGACTGATGTGACATAGATTGATGTTACATATATATATATATGTATATATATATATATGTATATCCCAAGCACCCCATCAGGCACAGTGAAGGGATGAGCCCCCTCCCGGTTTCCCCTTGGAGTGTCCTGGCTCTCCAGGGTCCATGATACCTCCTCTCTCTGGGATCCTCCACTCAGCCCCTTTCCCTTTGCCCTCCAGCAGCTGGGGGCCCCTTTGCCCTCTAGACCTCAGCATCTACCCTAGACCCAGGAAGGAGAGAAGGCTGGGGCCCAACTCCCTCCTCTGCTAACCCCGCCCAGTAGGGCTCTCACCCCGGAACCTGTCTGACCGGTTCCCTGGGGCTCCCCCCCTCAGCGAGCCCGGGCCATGGCCACTGCCTCCTCTTCCTCCTCCCCGTGCCCCGGGCCTGCTTTGGTGGCTCCAGGGGGCCCGGCTCCTGCCCCCCGGGCATCCCCGGCCTCTTCGGGCCTGGGCCGCTGCCGGATAGCCCTGCTGCTGGCCGTGGGCCTGGACGTGGCCGGGATGGTGGCCTTGCTGACCGGCGTCTTTGCTCACCTCCAGGTCCAAGGCCGGGACTTTGGAGACCTGCTGATCTACACGGGGGCCCTCATGGTCTTCCTCAGCCTGCTCGGCTGGATCTTCTGGTACACGGGCAACATCGAGATCTCCCGCCAGGAGCTAGAGAGGGACTATGGCCGCAGGCCGGGCACCCTGGCCCGGCTGGCCCACAAGCTGTCCAGACGCTGGTCTGCCCAGCCCGGCCCGGGCAGAGGGGCTGGGGCCCAAGGAGGACGGCGGGGCACCCCCAAGCAGCAGGCCCAGACTTCCCGCCGTGTCCGCCTGCAGCTGAGTGCACTGGAGGCCTCGGGGGCAGGAGCAGGGATGGAGTGAGAGAGAGGCCCAGGTGAGAGGAGGGGCCCCCTTAGGCTCATCAGCCATCTCTCCTCCACCCGCACCCTCTTGTTTCTCCCCCTGGACCGATCAGGGAGGCCCACGCGGAAGCCTTGTGCTTCTGGGCCTCTTCTGTAACCCAAGGAGAGGGGTGCTGGATCAGTTATCCCCAGTGTGCCTCCCGTGTAACCCTGTCGCTGCTAGCCTCCTCTGGGCTCTTGGTCTCCCAAGGGGCCTGGGAAGGAAAGGCCTCAGTGAGCTCTGGTGTGGATAGATTCGCTTTAGGGTTAGCCGGCTTCCCCAGCGCCCCCTTCCTCTCCCATCCCCTCCTCCTCAGTCTCCATGCTTTCCTCCTTCTCATCCCCTTCTCTCCTTCAACCTTTTCAGAACTAAAGGGTTTTAGAGCTGGAAGGCCGTCTGCTCCAGCTCACACCCCCAAAGGAGTCCAGCATGACCAGTGAGGAGCTCCCTCAGCTCTGCTCGCATACCTGCAGTGCTGGGAGTCTCACTACCCCCAGGGTAACCCAGTTAGAAAGTTCCCATTCAGCTGAAACTCTCCACCTTCCAAACCATGGCTCCTTCAAATACTCAGACAGCTCTCATGCTCACCCCGCGCCCCCCCTCCCCCAGCCGACTTCTCTCTGCAGGTGTCACCATCCCCTATTCATGGGGTCCTAGAGTTCGAGCTGGAGAGAGACCCTTCCCCAGATGGAGCGTGGGGTGTGACAGCAGAGAGCACGTGCTTCCAGTCTGCTCCCTCCTTATTCCTAGACATTTGACAGTTTCTGCAGTTGGCTGCTTGTTTTAGTACCCCATGGAGACCCATATTGGGCTTGCGGCCCACTAGCACCCTCAGGTCTTCTCCAGTGACCTGTCTGCCCATGCCAGAGAGGAGGGAAGTGTGCTGCCTTGGAGGGACACTTGAGGTGCCCACACAAGGCTGGGAGGCCATTGTCTGGGGGTCACGAAGGGGATTTGTTCAGCTGTGAGTGGAAATATGCATACATACACACACGTGTATGCACACATGCACATATTCAGAAATGATTTCTTTGACTTCCATTCCCTTTCCTCAAGCCGCAGCTTCTGCTGTCTCCCAGTCAAGCTCTGTTGTGCCCACCCATGTCTTCTTTTCTCCCTGTCTCTCTTCATCCCTGTCTCTATCTCTGTCTCTCTCCATCTTTATCTCTGTCTCTCCATCCCTGTCTCTCTCCATCTCTGTTTCTTTCCATCTCTGTCTCTCTCCCTGTCTCTCTCCATCTCTGTCTCTCTCTGTTTCTGTCTCTCCATCTGTCTCTCTCCATCTCTGTCTCTCTCTCTGTCTCTCTCCATCTCTGTCTCTGTGTCTCTCTCCATCTCTCTCTCCATCTCTGTCTCTATTTCTGTCTCTCCCTCTCTGTCTCTCTCCATCTCTTGTCTCTCTCCCTCTCTGTCTCTCTCCATCTCTTGTCTCTCTCCATCTCCATCTCTCTCTATCTCTGTCTCTCTCCATCTCCATCTCTCTCTCTTTCTGTCTCTCCATCTCTGTCTCTCTCCATCTCTGTCTCTCCATCCCTGTCTCTCTTCATCTCTCTCTCCATCTATCTCTCCATCTCTGTCTCTCTCTCCATCTCTGTCTCTCCATCTCTGTCTCTCCATCTCTCTCTCCATCTCTGTCTCTCTCTCCATCTCTCTCTCCATCTCTGTCTCTATTTCTGTCTCTCCATCTGTCTCTCTCCATCTCTGTCTCTGTCTCTATTTCTGTCTCTCCCTCTCTGTCTCTCCCTCTCTGTCTCTCTCCATCTCTCTCTCTATCTCTCCATCTCTCTCTCTCCATCTCTCTCTCTGTTTCTGTCTCTCCATCTGTCTCTCTTCGTCTCTGTCTCTCCATCTGTCTCCATCTCTGTCTCTCTCCATCTGTCTCTGTCTCTCTCCATCTCTGTCTCTATCTCTCTCTCCATCTGTCTTCCAGTTCCTTTTTCTCTCACCCAGCTCTCTTTTGCCTGCCCCCTTCTCTCCCCAGTCCCATTTTCTATCTCCATCCTTTTATTTTTCCCCATCTCCTTTTTCCTTACCCAGCACGTGGTGCATAGTAGGTACTTAATATTTCTCCTCTCTCATCCCCCCTATTACATTTTCCCCTCTATCACTTCCTTCTTGGTGGGGGAGGGAGGAATGCCAGAGGTGGCATATGTGTGCACATCCCTACTCCTTGAGGGGTTTGGGGCTATGGCTGGCATGCTCATGATGTTCTCTCTCCACCAGGTGCCTACCCAAATCTGGATGAAATGGCAGACACCGAAATGGCCCCAGTGACAGAAAAGAGCCCCCTTTCCCTGCTCCCACCTCCTCCCCACTGTCTCCTCCCTTCTTGCCCATCAGTTGCCCTCTGGATAAAGACTCCCATCCCAACCTGGACTCCCATGTTTGTATCTTTGGGCACTTTTAGGAATCAGTTTAAGGACCTGGGGTGTGGGGTAACTTGCTCTCTCTCCCAACTTTCAGCACCAGGGAGACAACCTTCATTGGAGCTCCAAGGGCTGGGGATGGGGTTCCCCTAATCATTGGAGCTGGTGAGGTGAAGGGAGGGCCAGGCCCCTTCTCCATAGCCCCTCCCATTCCCTTTCCCCACTCTGGTCTCCTGTTGGTAGACAGGGACTCCACCATCCAGGAGCTATGAAGCCAACTATGGCTGCTTCTCCCAGCCTTCGTCGTGCCCTTGCTGGATTCAGTCACCATTCATACTGATCATGGCAGAGTGAAGAGATGGCTGGATTTGTAGTCACAGACTAAGTCCAAAGCCTGGCTCTGCCATGTTCTGTGTGACTGCAGACAAATCCCCTATTCTCCTGGGCTCCCCATAGATGAAATACGGGCATTAGATGAATATGACCTCTGGCCCTCTCAGCTTTGAATCTCTGGTCCCATGACCATGAGGCCAAGTAAAACCTGAGGTTATGTCCTTGCATCCTCTATAATTGCTGAGCAGTCTTCAGAGTAGGACTGAGGGGAACTCCCAGGGCCAGAGATTCTGATATCCTGGATTTCAAATTGTCTGGAGAAAGAACAAGCATGAGGGGCCAAAAGGGAGGCTGGCCCCAGATGGGATGGAAAGTTCTCAAGCATGAAATTCTGATGACACAGAAGTGACTTGTCTGAGGAAAGGAGGAGTGTGTCACCAAGCGAGAGATGTGGATGGGTTGAAAACCCTTGGGAAAACTAGTGCCTCTGAGAAGACACATGTAAAAGCCTAATAAAGGCATGTAGCTGGAGATGAGTGCCCAAACGTGCCATGGTCCTGTAATAATATTAGAGGGGCAAAAGTGTTCATAACCTGAGGTCGTCAAAGGATGTAAGGACCATTCAGTCAGGTCTGGCTTCCTTACCCCATTGGGGTTTTCTGGGCAACAATATCAGAGTGGTTCACCACTTCCTTCTGCAGTTCATTTTATGGATGAGGAAACTGAGGGAAAGGTCAGGGTCACACAGCTAGTAAGTGCCTGAAGCTAGATCTGAACTCAAAAAGAGGAGTTTTCCTGATTCCAGGCCTGGTGCTCTAACCCCGGAGACACCTGGCTATCCCTAAGCGGCTGTACTGAGGGAAAAAGAATAAGGAAGAGCCAGTGGTCGGTATCTCTGGGATGGGGGGTGCATGGGTGGCAGGACACCCCACTACTCGATGGCCCACTGCTTGGCCTTTTTCATCTTGACTTTCAGGAAGGTATTAGATGGGGGAGATCTCTGAGGCTACTCTTGCTGTGAGCTGGCCTCCCCTCACCCACATGAATACCATCCTCTTTGGATCCTGGGAAGACTGGCATATTGCTCAGCTACTGTCCGTGATCACAGGAATTAACTGACCCAGAATGGTGGCAGGAGCCTGGAGAGGGTCAGATGCCACCAGCGCTTCCTAAAGGGGAGGGAGGGGCAGAATTCAGCCAAGCAGGGAGTTGTGAGCAAGCAGCAGATTTGGGGTCTCCTTCCAGTTCTGGCCAGGGCCTTTGGAGGCAGCTTTCATTCCCTGGGGGTCAGCGTAGTGATGGCCAGCCCTGTGGGCTCCACTGGCACAGTCATGACATGAGGCAGCATCAGAGGAAGATGTCAGTTAAGTTTCGTTCTCTTCCAAAGGAGAGATTTAGACTCAATGACCTCAAAGGTCCCCCTCCAGCTCCTGGCCTCATGTCAGTGGAAGGTAACAATTTAATCTAGTAAGCTTTGAGAACAGGGGTGAAATCAGCTCAGGCTATCATCATGGTATTGTGGATAAAGAGATAGGAAGGCTTGGGTGCGAGACCTAGCTGCCAGTGGCATGGGGTTTGTGGCCCCAGCCACTTAACCTCTTGATACCCTGGACAGCTCTCAAAACTTTTAAGTCACAGAGCTGTCTTCCATCTACATCAGAGGAGGAAGTTTCCTCCTTACACCAAGGAAACCACAAGTTTGGTTGGGGCAGGGACTGGAATAGTGCTGGCAGAGGGGAGCAAGGAAGAAGAAAGAAAAGGAGTCAAGGATCTTAGTGGACTGCAAACCCAAGAAATTACAGTGCTATGGAAGCCGTAGAAGCTAGAACAGGCTTAGGTGGTATGGAGAGAGGCTTAGTGTCGAGCCTAGGGGAGGGAAGGTCTGGCTTCTATTTGGCCAGCTCTGGAGCTGTTCCTCCTAATGGGTGCTGCCCAGAAATCTGGCCACAGTAGTCAGAGAAGGGCCTGCGGATGTTTAGCCCAGAGAAAGGAGGCTAAATTTCAGTATCTGAAGGGCTGTTCTATGGAAGAAGCTTAGCTCTCTTTGGCCCCAGAAGGGTGACCCTAGGCAGTGGGCGGAAGTCCCAGAAACAGATTTTGGCTTCCTAAGAGTGAGGGTTGCACCAGAGTGGAAGGAGCTGCCTTTAGAGGTGGTGAGCTCTCTCTCCCTAGAGGGTTTTAAGCAAGAGCTGAATGACCATGTGGAGTGGTAAAGATTATTCTTGTTTGGATCTGGGCAAGGTTGAACTAGATGCCTCTGAGGGCCCTTCAGGCTCGTGAGGCCTTAGTCAGTGTTCTCAGCCTTCCCTCTGACCCCTTTTACCCCAGTCCCTAGGGGTACCCAGCTGCCAGGGAGACCTGTCCCCAGAGCAATAGGGCCTAGCAAAGTCCAAGGAGCATCTCCCATTGCCTCCATGCCCTTCCTGCCCCCATCCAGTCTGGAAGACTCTCACATAGTGCTGGGACTGGCTGTGGCCAAGGGAGGACTCCGCCTGGAATCCTGCAGTAGGCCATGGGCACCAGCACGTACCAGGGTCAGGCCAAGAAGCAAGGCAAAGGGACTTGGACCAAGGCTATATTTTAGGGGGCATGGCACCCTATTCATCATCCTCCTCATCCCCTCCGCCCTCTTCCTCCTCCCCCTCGGTGCCTTCCATGCCCTCTGTGGCATCGTCCCCAGACTGCTGAGGGCCGCCTCCATAAGCTGCTAGAAGAGGAGATTTCTCCTTCTTGAAGGAGAAGGAGGGAGAGATGTTGGGGAGTTTCCGGGAGACTTTTGGTTTCTTGACGCCACTCACATGACCTGGCATCCTTAGATTCTTATACAGGCCCCGGCGTCTGGCCCACCTGGAGACGATCAGGTGCTCAGTCAGTCAGCTATCAGTAGTGGCCCCTATTATTACAGTCCTTGAGAGCTGGCAAAATGGGGTCATGACTATTCCCATTTCACAGAGGGAAGGACTGAGGCTCAGAGAGGGTTCATGGGCTGATAGATCACAGATGAGAGCTAGAAAGGAGTTCAGAGGCCATGGAAAGTCACAGAACCCTAGCCTGTCAGAGCTGAAGGCAGCCTGAGAGCTGAGGACCCTGATTCCCTCTGCCCCCTTGTTTTAGGGGGTCAGAGCAGTGGTCCCTGCAGGAGAAGAGGGGGCTTGCTCAGAGTGAAAATAGGAGAGAGATCCATACCCAGTCCCCTGGCTCCAAGCCCCAAATCTGGCCTCTCACCAGAAGAGACAGATGCACAGGATGAGCACCACCAGGCCGGTGCACGTTAAACTCAAGGTCCACAGGTGTTTCTTTCGCATGTTCTCTGGAGAGGAGAAGGCAGGCAGGCAGAGGTGCCAGACCAGGCTGTCTGGGACCCCTCAGCCACTTGTGCATCCAGGGACCCAGCCTGCCTATGCCTGGGGGGCCCAGCCTGCCCCTTCACACCCCTAGGGGGACCCAGCCTGCCTATGCCTGGGGGGCCCAGCCTGCCCCTTCACCCCCCTGAGAAGACCCAGCCTGCCTATGCCTGGGGGGGCCCAGCCTGCCCCTTCACCCCCCTAGGGGGACCCAGGCTGCTTATACCTGGGGGGCCCAGCCTGCCCCTTCACCCCCCTAGGGGGACCCAGGCTGCCTATGCCTGGGGGGCCCAGCCTGCCCCTTCACCCCCCTGAGAGGACCCAGCCCACCTATGCCTGGGGGGCCTAGCCTGCCCCTTCACCCCCCTAGGGGGACCCAGCTCATCTATGCTTGGGGGGCCCAGCCTGCCCCTTCACCCCCCTAGGGGGACCTAGCCTGCCTAACCCAGGGGTCCCAGCCCCCCTGGGAGTCCCAGGCCTCCAGGTCCCCCTTTCTTGTCTTCCTTGGCTGTCTAGTCATCTGTCATCCTCAAGGAACTGTAGGTCTAATCCTTGCTCCCTACCCGAGTGGGGGGATCCAGCAATCTAGGCTTCCTAGAACGAAAATGTTCAGGCCTCTGTTGCCCAGACCCCAGCAACTCCTCGAATGTGTTCACCTACCGTCAGGTCTCTGGTGGTAGCAGATCCCTTCCTGATAACAGCAGCGCAGTCGAAGGCACAGGTTTGGGTTTTCAATGGCCGCCTGGCCCCCACATGCTTCCCTGTCCCACGTATCCCCTTCGCAGCCTATGGGAAGGGATGGCGACTGGATCCCTCCTCCCACAGGGCTTCAGGAGCCCCAGCACCTTCTGGATTAGGGACCTAGGAATCCTAATCTCCAGCCAGAGCCCCTATTGGAGAACTAGGCATTACAAACTTCTAGCCTGCTCCTTTATTGAGGACCCCAGTATCTTGCTCTCCAGCCCTCTCCTCCCGCAGGGCCCTAGGCACAATGATTTATACAGCCTTCTCCTCCCTCAGGAAGCTGGGGGTACAGATCTCCAGCCAGGCCCCATCCAACTCACTCCACGGGTAGAAGAAACCTTGAATTCCATTCCCATCTAGAAGAGAAGAGGGGGAGCCCTGTTTGGGGTGGGGAGGCAGAGTCAGGAGCCTCCTAGCCTCCAGCCTCTCTCCCAGCATCTCCTCCCCCTCACCAGCTCTGCCCATCACCAGCAGCAGGAGGCAGAGGGCAGGGATAGCAGCAGCCACCATGATGCCCCCAGGATCTCTCAGCTGAGGCTCCTAGTCCCCTGACCGAGGGTCTCTAGGGATCCTCCCCTATGGTAACCAGAGCAACTAGCCTCGCCCTGCCCTGGCCCAAGAGTCTAGAATCTTCTTGCTAGGGTGGGTCTCTCCATGACTACCAGTGTCCCTGAGGGTGGGGCCTCTGAGCCCCACCTTATTATGGGTTGCTGGCCTTCCCTCACCCTAAGCTCCCTGCCTCTGTGGGCTGTGCTCTGGGTCTGGAACAGGCTCCCTCCTGGCCACCATCTCTTGGAATCTCAAGCTTCTTCTGAGTTCTGATGAATGCAGCCCCCCACCTGAAGCCCTTCCTCACTCGACAGCTCCTAGTGGGAAGAATGGCCTTGTACTTAGGATCTGAGCTCTGAGATCAGCACTGGACACATGAGGACACTGAAGCCTGAGAGAAAAGAAGGGCTTGATTTGCCTGGGCCTCAGAGCAAGCAGTAAGTGTCAGGAACGGGGTTTAAACTTGGTCCTCTTGACCACAGCTCAAGTGCCACATGTCTCTCCTGATAGAGTGGAAGCTCCTTGAGGGCAGGTACTATTTAATTTTTGCCTTTAAATCCCCAGGGCCTAGGCCAATATTGAGTTGGTGAGTGAGTAGCACTTGTTGACTGATTGGGATTTGGAGGAGATGTGGAGTGGAAGTGGGACAGAGGATATATAGAGGGGCATAGAGCCTCAGAGGAGCACTGGGAGTGTCTGGACTCACCCACCTGGAGCCAGTCCCCATGACTGGAGTTATCTCAATGGGTGTGTGTGCATGTGTGTGAGGGATGAATGTGTGATTGGGTTATGATGAGTGTGTGCTGAGTAGGTGTGTGATGATGGGTGTGTGTGCACATGTATATGATGAGTGTGTGCAATGATGTGTGATGAGTGTATCTGCACACATGTGTGTGATGAGCGTATGATGAATGGGTGATGTGTGTGAATGATGAGTGTGTGATAAGTTTGTGATGAGACTGAGTACGTGTGAATATGTGTGATGAGTGTGTGTACAATGAGTGTGTATATGTGCATATGTATATATGATGAGTGTGTGTTCATGTGTATATATGTATGTGTGTATGATGAATGGGTGATGAGTGTGTGTGCACATGTGTGTGATGAGTGTGTATGGTGAGTGTGTGTGCACACATATGTGTGATGGGTGTGTACAATGAGTGTGTATATGTATATATGATGAGTGTGTGTTCATGTGTATATATGTATGTGTGTGTGATGAATGGGTGATGAGTGTGTGTGCACATGTGTGTGATGAGTGTGTGATGAATGTGTATGTATATGGGTGAGAGTGTGTGTCTGATGAGTGTGTGAGTGTGTGTGTGTCTGAAGAGTGTGTGAGTGTGTGTATGTGTAATGAGTGTGTGCGTATGTTGAGAGGGTCTGTGAGTGTGTGGGGAGCCAGTATGCCTTAGGGAAGAGGGGCTAAGGGCTCAGAATGCCTGCCTCTTCAGAGTCCAGAGGCAAGGAAGTGGAAGGGGGGCAGAGCACCCAGGTTCATTGAAGAGGTAGGACCTGAGGCCCTGAGGGAAGAGGGGGCGAGGGCTCAGAATGCCAGGGTCCCTGAAAGAAGGAGGTTGAGGGACTAGAGACCCTGGTTCCCTGAGGGAAGAGGTGGATGAGGGCCCGGGATACCAAGGTCCTTGAGGGGGCTTGGAGAATCAGGATGCCAGGGTCTCTGTGAAAGAGACGGACTTGGGATTAGAATACCTTGGTCTTTGAGGTAGTGGGGGGCTGGCACATCGGCATGCTGGGAAATTGGGACTCCTGGGCCCCCAAAGGGGAAGAGGGTGGTGGTTCAAGATCCTTGAGACCTTTGAGGGGCTAGACAGCTGGGCTTCAAGATGCCTGGCTCCCTGAAAAGATGAGGAATCCAGAAAACACCTGGGCTTGTTCAGTGTGACTGGCAGTAACTGCCCCCCACAGTAAACATGTGGGCTGAGGGGCCAGAATCTCCGTCAGAGATGACACAGGTCAGGTTGGAGGGGGTTGGGGGGTGTCATTGGTCAGGCTGGGAAAGAGCTAAGACCTAGCCTCAGCCGTGGCCACTTCGTTTCCTGTGTCAACATCATTCCGGGCCAACTTCCCATTCCTGGGATTCTTTTCAGATCAATGAGGGGGTGGGGGTCTGGGGGCGGGCTCCCTGTGGGGCTGGGCCCTCCGTCACTGACCCACACCACTAATGACAGGCTACAGCTGCTTCTGTGGCTGCCGGCCCGTCACCCTCTCCCTGGCCCAGACGGCCCCCCGCAGCCTTGGCCAGGCAGACACCACCACACCATGGGGCCGCCTGCTGAGCTGAGCTCACGGCCCACCCCACCTAGGGAGCCCCCCAGCCCGCCTTCCTGTTTCCCTGGGTCTCTGTCTTTCTGCATTTCCCTAGCCCGGCTTCTCTTTTCATTTCTGTCTGTAGCTGTCTCTGCCTTTTGGGGCTGGTTTCTCATTCACTCCGTTTGTCCCGTTTCTTTTTCTACCTCCCTTCCCTTGATCCCCAGAGACGTTTTGGCCTGACACATTCCCCAAGGATGGTACCCATGCCTCTCCCTATCCAGACCCTGGGCTGCAAGTCAGGAACCATGGCTTCCAGCCCCAGTTTTGTGTCCTTATGCCAGCCCCTCACACCCACCCTCATAAATGAAGGGATGGGAACCCGTGAGTTCTAAGGTCTTTATATTATGGGCTAGGCAAGGCTCTGGCTCTCAGTTTCCCCCCATAGGATTCCTCCATATGTAAGCATTGTTCTGACAAGCCTTAGACATTCTCAGTTCCAGGATATCCCTTCCCTTGACTCCAGTGGTTGGTACCAAGTCTCTGACCACTGACCCTCCCCTCCTCAGACCTTGCAGGTTTTCCCTTTCTGAGTCTCCTAAATACCAGAGCCTTGTGTTGAGCCCCTGAGAGGACAAAGCCTATGGTCCTAAAGTGTCAGGTTTAGAATTTACAAATCTAGGTCCCAAACAGCTAAGGACTCTGTTCTTCCCCTCCCCCTAGTTGGTGAATCCCCCTGCCCCTGGGCCTGAGTCACTTTGACTACTGACCTGGGGGGGGTGGGGGTGGGGAATGACATCGACGTCAGAGCTGATGCAGCCTCTGGCCCCCCACACTGAGTCACCCCCCGGAAATTGCCCCCTGAAGACTGGAGGTTGGTGGTCAGAACTGGGGGCCTCCCCCCTCTGCCTCGGTTTCCCTCTGCAGTTGGGAAAGGTAGGGAGGACTTGATCACCTGGTCTATGAGATCATGTCCCATGCTGGGGTTCCCTGATGTCATCTTCCTCAGGACCCCCCACAAGGGACACAAATCCCAGAGCTCTTCCTCCCCGTCCCCCCTTGCTCTGCATCAGGGGCTAGGCAGGGTTGGGCAAGGGGGGCGCCCAAACAACTCTAGTGTCCCCAAAGCTTTCCAGCCCCCTCCCCAACTGGGACAGTGAGATTCCCTTTCTCTTTCTCCTTGATTCTATGTTGGTTTCTCCATCACGATCCTGTCTTCTTTTGGTCACTGCTGTCCTGGCTCCTCTCTTTCAGTCCCTCCCAGATCATCTCTCTGGATGTCTGGGTTTCTGCTCATTCTTCTCTCTTGGACTTTAAATCTACCAGCATCACTTGGGGGGCTTCTCAATCTCTCATCTTTTCTTTCTCAGCCTCTCTTACTCTGTCTGTGAGCTCCCAGGCTCTCTGTCTCCCCCACCCTTCTCTCAGCATCTCCGTCTATAGCTCCCCGTTTCTCTTGCTCTAGATTTCCACCTCGGCATGTGTGTGTGTGTGTGTGTGTGTGTGTGTGTGTGTGTGTGTGTGTGTGTGTGATTTAGGCTCTCAATCTCTGACCAGCTTGAGGTCTACTGAGGTCTTTCCAGCTCCTCATCTGTTTCCAGAGCTCTAGGTCTTCCCCCACTTCCCGTCTCCAGCTCAGTGCCCTTGCAGCTCTGTGGGTCGCTCTGCCCTCCTATCTCCATCCCTGCCCCTGTGTCTATCTGCCTGGTCTGGCTCCTTCCTCATGTCTGCTGTCTCTGGCAGTCCTGGCCCCCCAGTGCCTTAGCCAGCCTTCTCTCTCTGCCTATTTCACTTCAACCTCTGAGTTTTTCTGTCTCAATCTCTCTTTTTCCCCACAATGGCCCATTGTCTCTTCGTCTCTCTCAGTATCTCTCTATCTCTTCCCCTCCTGCTCTCCATCTGCCTCAGTCTTCTTCGGTCTGTTCTCTCCAATGTGTCTGGGCAGCTCCCTCCCTCCCATTCCCAGCTCTGTGTGTCTCAATGTCTCAATGTGTCTCTTCCCACCATCTTCTCCTCTAGTCTCCTCACTGTCTCTGGCTTATTGGTGGGAGGGAGGGAATGATGAGCTCAGTGGGTCCCCTTCGGGCCCCCCATGTATCACAGCTCAGCCTCCCCTTTTTCCCCTCCTCCCCCCTGCTCCTGCTCAGGCCGGGCCGGGACTGGGGCTGGGGCTGGGGAGAGTGAGTCAGGATGTGTCAGGCTCCCCTCCCTCCCCCCCTCCTTCCCTCCCCTCCCGAGCGGGCGGTGGCTGGGCCCTGGCCCCTGCCCCAGCCCCTACCCGGCTGAGCCTGGTCCCAGCCCCCTATATAACCCCCCGGCCTCACTCACATACTCCTTTACTCCCCAACTCTCTCTCTCTCTCTCTCTCTCTCTCTCTCTCTCTCTCTCTCTCTCTTCTCTCTTCTCTCTCTCTCTCTCTCTCTTCTTCTCTTTCTCTCTCTCCCTCTCTCTCCCTCACACACACACACACACACACACACACACACACACACACACACACTCTCCCTCTTTTCCTTCTCTCTCACACACACAGGCAATCCAATCTAACACGCTGCCACATGCCTTCCCCCACCTCGATCTGGCCTGCCTGACCCCAGTGTCTGTCCCCTGATACCAAAGTGAGGCTCACTGGGCTGACCTGGCCAGGGAGGGGTTAAGACCAAGATACCCCCTCCCCACCCGTCCCTGGGGACGGAGCCTGGAGCCCAACCCAACCCCAGCCTGAGTTTGGGGATATGGACAGTAAGTTCACTCAAGTTCATAGGGAGTGGGGCAGAGGGAGGGAGAGAGGGAGGGGACCCTGGGCAGAGGGGGGAAAGCACACAGAGAGGAAGAATCAGAGAGAGGGAGTCAGAGGGGGTGGAGAGAGGGAACTGAATGAATGAGATAGAAAAGATTGAGGCTGGAGATGGGGAGACAGGTACAGGAAGGTGAAAAAAAAAGTGGAAGGCCTGATGGGAGCAGGCAAGGGAGAGGGATAGAGGGAGACAGAAACTGAGAGGTGAAGGGAGAGAAATAGAGACAGATGTAGAGAGGAAGGGAGACCCAGGGAGGAAACTGGGAGATAGGGAGACCCAGAGACAAGGGAAGATGGCAAGAGGCAGCAGAAATCAGAGGCCAGTAGAGCTGGAGAAAAGTCAGTCACAGAACGAAGACAGAGAGAGACCCAAGGAGGCCCAGCCAGAAGGACCCAGAGATAGAGCAGAGAGAACCAGGGTGACAGGGAAAGGGGAGGAGATGGGAGGGGAAGGAGGCTGGGCTGTGGGGGAGCCTCTGATTGGCTACATTGGGCATGAGGGGGTGGGGGTTCCCCCAGGGCTGAGCCTAGGGCTAGGGAATGGGATGGGGGGGAGTCCCAGTTTCTGTTCTCTTCCCAGCTTCTCTGTAGCTCTGTCCCTCGCACTCTCTAGGTGTGTGTCTGGCCTGTGTCTCTCAGGTCTCCCCAGGCCTGTCTCAGTAGTTGGGTCTCTGCCTTTCCATTACCTCGGCTTGTACCTGCTGGCTTTTGCCCTGACTCAGTCTAGTCTCTCCTTCTCCTCTGTCATTGGCATCTGTCTCATATTCTGTATGAGTTTTGTGTCTCTCCATCAGTCTCTCCATGTCCCCATGTCTCTGGGTCTGCTTCTCGAGTCTCTTTCTTCCAGTATCTGTCTCCCCACCTTTCTGCGCCTCTCCTACAGTGTGTGGAGGCAGCTGAGCCCGCGCCTGGGGCTGCTGAGGGGGGCGGGCGCCGGAACGCTGCCCCCGCAGTCTGAGTCTAGGGCCCCGGCCGGGGGTGGGTGGGACTCGGCAGAGACAGAGACCCAGAGAGACAGGGAGACAGAAATAATCAGAATCAGAGACAGACCCCAGGAGATCTTGCCCCTGACAGGATCTCCTCGCTGGTCCTGGATTCCTGGGGGGCCAGGGGTGTGGGTGTCTGCGGATTGGGGGGAGCGGGGGGCAGGTCGTGGCCTGCGCCTCCCCCCAGTCCCCCCACTCCCTTAGGGCCG